>JAQFYB010007089.1:0-11263 GCA_034694085.1 Pogonognathellus longicornis
AATTTAACTAACATGTAGGTTAACGTAACTTGGAAAAAAGCTTAGAGAAAAGATATTTAGTGAAGTGTAAAGCTTTTGATGTATGCCCTACAATCCAACAAAAAAGTGATTTTACTTTTGAAGCAATGACATACCTGTAAAAGGCACACAACTCTAATGCAAACAGAAGAAAACATATCGACAGAAGTACAACGAGTATTACAAATATGGTGTAAACAACTGTACTGATTTTCATGACTTTTAGCTGATTGTCCCAGTATACTAACTTTTCTTCTTGTTTATATTCATACGAAGGATAAGAATACGAGAGCAAAAACTGATATATACCAAATCCCATAAGCCGTGATGATGATTCTTGGAGTATATTTTGATAACGAAAATGAAACACGTTGCCCTGATGTATAGTGACATAGGGTTTCGATAACGTTTTGCAGTTCCTGAACTCAAAAAAATATAAATTAGAATCATGAGACGATATACTAGTAAAAATGTTCTTTCTCTTCATGTACTGAGACATCTGGTTTATACTGAGAAATTTTGATGGCCAAGGAAAATAGTGATCTGAATCATTGTTTGTCAGAAAATGTTTTTCAAGAAAAGTGTATTCTGCGACATAATAATTGCTATGAATATTAGGATTGTAACCAAATTTGTATCCTGCATGAAAAAGTTGAGAAACGTTTTCATACGGCGGTTTTTGAGAAGGGGAGTTGTATTCACATACGACAAAGCATTCGTATATAACAGAAAGAATCCACCCCCAGAAAGAAAGAAGCAGAAGGAGTTTCTTTGAGATGGGAGTGTGATCCTGACGAAATAGAAGACCAATCCCCGTCAACCAAGAGAAACAATGGCGACTCCACTTAACCTTTCTGACTTTCAAAATGTACAGATATGCGTACATCGTGACAATCAAATAAGAAATGCAAATAAAAATCCAGGAGGTTTTGTCATACCCATTCTCCAACCAAATCAAAAAACCAAACGAAGTTATTTCTTTATTTTTGCAATAGAAAAAATGCGATGCAACTACTTCAGTAAGTTGCAATTTCCTTCCTTTGTTTTCCCAAAAGTATTGCAATATATTATCTGTAAATATAGTATTACCAATAACTTCAAATATGGGTTGCACTACAGGTGTGAAATTGTAATTTTGTAAGATAATTAGCATTTGAATATGGTTGGGGCCGCATTTACGAACTCGAAGACGAATGTTCTGATAAAGTGAAGAAGTACATCTTGCGGTGGACATCTGTTGTGACGGTATGTTTAAATAATGCTTCAGTATTGAATTTTGACGTACATGGCGTTTCCAGACTGATTCCCAGTGAGATGGATTAATATCGTCTCCAATGACCGCTATGAATGTTTCACCAAAACGAGGCCTCAAGTACACCTTCGAATCCCCAGTAGTGGCATCCACCAATGCATGAACAATTCTTGTATCGAATGACTCTATTGTGTTCCAATATTTTCCGGTATTTTCCAATGACATTCCATTAACTATGATGACATAACTGTCCTCCCAATAACTCCTGTAGTCGAACATAGCAGCGAATAGAAGCTCCGCAGTTAATGGATCGACAATAATTTTTAATTCACACAACTCTTTGCCAATAAATTTATAGTCTTTAAATCTCGTTTGAAACGTTCTCCCGGCATGGGAAAAAGTTTGAATTTTCCAAGTCTGGTAGTGTTGGTTTTTGTTGAGAAATCGATCTACAGTACTGGCAACCGATGTATAATCCGCTGTTAAATGAAAATCACAATTTCTAAAATGCTCCAGGTTCATTTCAAAAGCAGCAGCAAATAAAAGTATACTGGGCTGAATTATAAATGAAATTACAAGAAGTTTCAAACTTTTAATTGCAGACATTGCAAGAAACAATTGATTTTTCCAGACGACTTTCGTTGGCTGATTCAGACTGAAAAGAGTGACACGTATGTTGAAATAATTTTCTTGGCTAGTCGTCTGCGTTCGATATCAAACAGTTTGAGTTTTTATAGCAACTACATGGAACAAAACACAGTTGGACTCCTACCTACGAAAACTTAAGTATAACAAAAGCCCCCATATAATAATGTGATGTTTAAAGTTTACTACGTTAACACGTAAGCCAACTGTCAATATTATTCGGCTTCTGTTCGCTGTCTTAATAGCAATTCTAGAAGTAGCCGAAATTGATGTTTTATATTTCAATACTTATTCAAGGTATAGAAGAGAGTTATTAAATACCTAAAGCAACTCTTGAGTTGAATTTAAATTGTTTTGCAATATTGCTTGCTTCAGTACTATCGATTACAAAGCAAGGACACAAACGTTTGGACTTGCGTCAATATTACAATCGTGACTTTATTAACTTTGAGTTTTGTTTTGCCTTGTGAGGAAAAATTTATTACATAGCTTGTAATATAAATATTAACTAATATTTAGCTCGATATTGTACGTAAGCTTTTTATAAAAATATTAATCGCAGCGATTTCGATGGTTTAGCATTTATGTTTGATTGTCAATTGTATTATTACAATCAACAGTCAATACATAATGAACATCTTGTTTGGTTTGCTAGCCTAATTGCTATTAACTTTAAGGTTAGTATTGCTGTTAGTTTGTCAATTTTTACATGTACGGCTTAGTAGTTATTGCAAACTCTATCAAGGCAAAGCAGCACTTTGCACTGAGCACACCCTGGGTTTATATCCATTGTATTGTTCTCATTAAAATGACAGGAAAATGAAAAAGACGCGATTTTAGCATTTTAAGTGTCGTACACTGTATTTGGACGGTTGTGTTGACATCAATTTGAAAACTGCAAACATATATGTGTAACAATGGTCGGCTAACTTTTGTAATGGCAGTCGCATATTAACTTGGAGGGTGCTTAGTGACAGGTTTTCTGTCTTGATAGAGTGGTGTTATTTTAACGTTAAAATTTTTACGTAATATAAAAATCGTATCATGCCAATACTATTTTATTCCAAAAACCACATTGTATTAAAATACATTTTCCTTCTGTTCATTTTTGTGGTGCCTCATGAGACATACTTATTTTACTGAAATCTGATGAGATAATACGGAAATGGATGTATTATATAAATAACCTATACATCATACATTACAAATTGGCATGCTATATTTGTACGCTAATGCTGTATAATGTAACTCGCAACAAAACAGTGAGCAGTGGTCTTTTATTTAATATCTGAAATACGTGTGTGTCTGTACTAAAGTTAAGGAAGGATTTCGGTTTAAATGATATGGCCAGAAATACAAGAACAAATCAAACCACTTTCAGTCGGGTCCGTAGAGCCAAGATTAGCTTATTGTAGGCCAAGGTTGGCTTAGGTCAGGGTGCTCGTGCACTCAGTGCTAGGTACGCGCCTGGTACTGCCATGTAGCTATTTCATGACAGTTTCTTCATACGAGTCGTTATACTAAAATTTGGACAAGTATTTTCAACTTCATTATTTGTTTTATTATAGTAAATAGGAGGTACAGCGGCGGATCTAGGTGTTTCATTCTCATGAGTAATCACATGGAATAATTTCTAGTTATTTATAGCGAGGCCACATACATAAATCGATTTCATGAAATTAAAATAATTTTGCTCAACCTGGCAATATTTTTTGTTGCCTAATGTTGTAGATGGATTTACATTCATTGGTACAGAACCCTTGTCCCTTAATAACTTGATGTATTAATTTTTTTATGATTGAACTTTCTTTTCTGCAGCGAATACAAACGCGAATATTAACTGTCTCCATCTTTGATTTTTTCGACATGCATTTCGAAATCTGTTGTTTAGAGCATTTCAATCATTACATTAGAGTTCATAAGCACAACATAGGTTTTTGCGTAAAAATATTTTGTGTTTTTCAAGTGTTTATTACATTGAAAAGAACTCTCACAAATGACAAAGAAAATAAAGTTGTTCACATTAATGTGTACGCAAGCCTATGGAAGTTTGAATATTGTATTTCATGACAACTTGTCTTTATTATGTACTGCCCAGAGTTCTGTTAGCTTTGTTTTAAATTATAAATACGACTGGACAGGAAAAACAATAATCAATAGAATGGCTTCTTCTTGTATGTCTAACGGATACAACTTTAAAATGTATTGGTATCAACTTCAAGTGTATCTCATTTTTTTAAAGGACAATTTCTATCCCAGGTATGTTCTACCTAACTTGAATTTTTAAAGTTGCTCACATACATGTACTAATATATTCAAGTCTAGAGAAATTTTTTTGCACAGCCTGACAACTTTGAACGCGATTGCCTTTGGGAGCGTTCAAGAATTACGAAGATCGAAATTTCCCGATTTTTGGACCCCCCTCCCCCTTTGAAGACATTTGAGCGATTTTTCCTACCCCCCCCCTAGACTTCGAAGACTTTTTACAAAAAAATTTGCGCATTCCCTTACATGTACTTAACATGAACCTAATGTGTATAAATATCATGTGAGAGCATTCGCGGTCTTTGTTCCAACCAAATTCTGATATCTGCTCACTTTTGCATGTTGTCGGTTGTGACAACAAATTAAATTATTTTAAATATTAAATAGTTTGAAAAACTGTATCAGTTTGGATCAAACCATCAAATTAGAAATTTTTTATCGGTATTTTTCGTTGCGGATCCGTTGATGAACTCCTAGAAACCATGTCTACGGTCTGTTAGACTGATAGACTCATACACTTTATTTTGGGACTCTTCAAATGATCCCAGTTAAAGCCGGGTAACAGGTTAAAGTCTGTTAAAAAGTTATAAGTTAAGACGGGGTAAAAGTTAAACGACGAATAAAAGCACGAAAGTAACATCTCCTACTCCAATACACGAGAGTGTGATTTACACTCGGGTTAAGATTTTAACTCGCCTGGACCCTAATGTAGTTTAGTTAAACGCAGTGAAGCTGTTTTTATCAGAAATCACCAAGCATCATTTCTGGATCGTTCAAATGCACTAATGCACAATAAATGCAAATGAGATTTAACAGATTTTACCTGGAAGCATTTGAAGAACACATATAAAGCATGACATCAGTAATTGTACTGCATAATATGAAGAGAATAACGAATAACAAACAGCTTCATTTATTGAATTATGTATTGCTTGCCGCAAAAAATTATTGTTACGCATTATATTATATTAAATGCTGTTTGTAGATGGCGCTTAGTACACGTATTGCGGCAATACCGTTTGTTAACTAAGCAGTTTTACTTTACTTATAAACTTCGCTGATATCTTCGAAGACCTGTCGCCGAAACCCCCCCCCCCCTTGAGCGATTTTTTAATATATTTTGCCGACCCCTACCCCCCCCCCCCCTAAGCGCACTTCGTAATTTTTGAACGCTCCCTTTACCATGCACTGCCTTGAATTCTCTTAGCTTTCTAATAAATCATTAATAAGTCTATACATGAATCAATAATCCGTCAGATTACTATTCGTATGTGCATGGATTGAATTTTAATCTTTAAAGCTCAAGTGTAGCTTATTTTCCTTTTATAATCGTTTCATATTCTAACTTAACTTGAAATTACACAAATCTATTGCATTACCATGCTCGCTTTAATTTTAACCATAAGCCTCTTACTACATAAACTATTTTATATTGGTGCATAACGTTTTTTGGTTTCCCCAATCTTACTCTTCAGGCTGATTACAAATGAAAAATGTATCGAGCGTAAATATAATAGGTTAACCGCTCAGGGGTTAAGTAGACTGGGACTAACCAAATATTGAGGTAGAGCAAATTTTCACAAGGCATTCACCATGCATTAAAGAGGAAAAAAAAAGAAATACTTCGTGATGAATACAAATTTAATATTTTTAACTTGATTTATTTCGATTTTTCAAGCTAACACCACAATAAGCAAAAGTGTACCTTATGCAAAAGTTATAGCTAAATGAGTGAAGAAACGGTGAAATGAGCAAAGTCGTAACCCCGATCATTAAGCACAAATGTGTTTTACAAAACTAAAACATTTCAACCGATATAAATTTGAACAGCAAAATTGCGACCCTTAATCTTTGTGTATTTTTGAACATACAACATTTATTGTGCAGTCGAATGTATCATAGCAATAACAATTAAGTATAACCCATCTTTCCATCATTCATCCAGTCAAAAGTATTTTAGTACTGCTTCCATATTATGTCAGATATTTCATTCGAGAATATAACAAACATGTAGGTTAACGTAACTTGGAAAAAAGTTTAGAGAAAAGATATTTAGTGAAGTGTAAAGCTTTTAATGTAGGCCCTACAATCGAATAAAAAAGTGATTTTACTTTTGAAGCAATGACATACCTGTAAAAGACACACAACTCTAATACAAACAAAAGAAAACCTATCGACAGAAGTACAACGAGTATTACAAATACAGTGTAAACAACTGTACTGATTTTCATGACTTTCAGCTGATTGTCCAAGTATACTAACTTTTCTGCTTGTTTATATTCAGACGAAGGATAAGAATACGAGAGCAAAAACTGATATATACCAAATCCCATAAGCCGCGATGATGATTGTTGGAGTATATTTTGATAACGAAAATGAAACACGTTGCCCTTAGGCTTAGTGATAAAGGGTTTCGATAACGTTTTGCAGTTCCTGAACTCAAAAAAATATAAATTAGAATCATGAGACAATATACTAGTAAAAATGTTATTTCTCTTCATGTACTGAGACATCTTGTTTATACCGTAAAATGTTGATGTCAAAGGAAAAAGGTGATCTGTATCATTGTTTGTCAGATACTGTTGTTTAAGAAAAGTGAATTCTGCGGTATAATACTGGCTTTGAACATAAGCATTGTAACCAAATTTGTATCCTGCATGAAATAGTTGAGAAACGTTTTCATACGGCGGTTTTTGAGAAGGGGAGTTGTATTCACATACGACAAAGCATTCGTATATAACAGAAAGAATCCACCCCCAGAAAGAAAGAAGCAGAAGGAGTTTCTTTGAGATGGGAGTGTGATCCTGACGAAATAGAAGACCAATCCCCGTCAACCAAGAGAAACAATGGCGACTCCACTTAACCTTTCTGACTTTCAAAATGTACAGATATGCGTACATCGTGACAATCAAATAAGAAATGCAAATAAAAATCCAGGAGGTTTTGTCATACCCATTCTCCAACCAAACCAAAAACCCAAACGAAGTTACTTCGCTATCTTCGCAATAGAAAAAATGCGATGCAACTACTTCAGTAAGTTGCCATTTCTGTGCTTTCTTTCCCCAGAAGTATTGATAATTATTATCTGTAAATATAGTATTACCAATAACATCAAATATGGGTTTCACTATAGGTGTGAAATTGTAATTTTGTAAAATAATTAGCATTTGAATATAGCTGGAGCCGCATTTACGAACTCGAAGACGAATGTTCTGATAAAGTGAAGAAGTACATCTTGCGGTGGACATCTGTTGTGACGCTATGTTTAAATAATGTTTCACTATTGAATTTTGACGCACATTGCGTTTCCAGACTGATTCCCAATGAGATGGATTCACATCGTCTCCAATGACCGCTATGAGAGTTTCACCAAAACGAGGCCTCACGTACACCTTTGAATCTCCAGTAGTGGCATCCACCAATGCATGGACAATTCTTGCATCGAATGACTCTATTGTGTTCCAATATTTTCCGGTATTTTTCAATGACATTCCATTAACTATGATGACATAACTGTCCTCCCAATAACTCCTGTAGTCGAACATCGCATTGAATAGAAGCTCCGCAGTTAATGGATCGACAATAATTTTTAATTCACACAACTCTTTGCCAATAAATTTATAGTCTTTATATCTCGTTTGATACGTTCTCCCGGCATGGGAAAAAGTTTGAATTTTCCAAGTCTGGTAGTGTTGGTTGTTGTAGAGAAATCGATCTACAGTACTGGCAACCGATGTATATTCCGCAGTTAAATGAAAATCACAATTTCTAAAATGCTCCAGGTTCATTTCAAAAGCAGCAGCAAATAAAAGTATACTGGCCTGAACTATAAATGAAATAACAAAAAGTTTCAAACTTTTAATTGCAGACATTGCAAGAAACAATTGATTTTTCCAGACGACTTTCGTTGGCTGATTCAGACTGAAAAGAGTGACACGTATGTTGAAATAATTTTCTTAGGCTAGTTGTCTGCGTTCGATATCAACCAGTTTGAGTTTTTATAGCAACCACATGGAACAAAACACAGTTGGATTCCTACCTACGAAAATATAAGTATGACAAAAGCCCCCATATAATAATGTGACGCTTAAAGTTTACTACGTTAATACGTATGTCAACTGTCAATATTACTCGGCTTCTGTTCGCTGTCTTAATAGCAATTCTAGAAGTAGCCAAAATTGATGTTTTATATTTCAATACTTATTCAAGGTATAGAAGAGAGTTATTATATACCTAAAGCATATAATAACTCTTGAGTTGAATTTAAATTGTTTTGCAATATTGCTTGCTTCAGTACTATCGATTACAAAGCAAGGACACAAACGTTTGGACTTGCGTTAATATTACAATCGTGACTTTATTAACTTTGAGTTTTGTTTCGCCTTGTGAGGGATTTATTACATAGCTTGTGGTATAAATATTAACTAATATTTAGCTCGATGTTGTACGTAAGCTTTTTATTAAAAATATTAATCGCGGCGATTTTCAATGGTTTAGTATTATGTTTGATTGTCAATTGTATTACAGTCAATACATAATGAACATCTTGTTTGGTTTGCTAGCTTGCTATTAACTTTAAGCTTACAATTAGTATTGCTGTAAGTTTGTAAATTTTTACATGTACGGCTTAGTATAGTTATTTTAACCTCTATCAAGGCAGAGCAGCACTTTGCACTGAGCACACCCTATCGGTTTATACCCATTGTATTGTTTTCATTAAAAATGACAGGAAAATGAAAAAGACGCGATTTTAGTATTTTAAATGTCGTACACCGTATTAAGAAGGTTGTGTTGACATCAATTTGAAAACTGCAAACATATGTGTAATAATGGTCGGCAAACTTTTATTATGGCAGTTGCATATTAACTCAGAGGGTGCTCAGTGACAGGTTTTCTGTCTTGATAGAGTGGTGTTATTTTAATTTTAAAATTTTTACGTAATATCAAAATCGTATCATGCCAATAATATTTTATTCCAAAAACCACATTGTATTAAAATACACTTTCTTTCTGTTCACTTTTGTGGTGCCTCATGAGACATACACATTTTACTGTGTATGAGATAATACGGAAATGGATGTATTATATAAATAACGTATACATCATGCATATAAGATTGGCATGCTATATTTGTACGCTAATGCTATATAATGTAACTCGCAACAAAACAGTGAGCAGTGTTCTTTTGTTTAATATCTGAAATACGTATGTGTATGTACTTAAGTTAAGGATGGATTTCGGTTTAAATGATGATATGGCCAGAAATGAAAAAAAAACCTTGTTTATAGACCGTCTTTAGAATCCCAATGGGGATACAACAGTCTGCCCGATCTTTATATAGGAAGTGCTTCATTTTTCTTTGAACAATATGTATCTTTAACGGGGCGTACAGCTCGATGCAACCGTATTACTATGGTCTTATAGGCACTGCGTGGCCCTACGTGTCCGGGTTGTTCGACCTATTCATATAACGTACCAAGCCATTGCATTTCGACACTGTCCTCTGGTACTGATTCTCATAGAATATGTTAATCACGAAGATACGCCATCGACTATCACGAAGAATCATCACATCTCCAGTTCATAGCACAAACCAACCGTATGTACCCCTAAGATACCTGTGCAGGCATTACTTAGTACGGAGCAAGTAGGAACTGCCGAGATTCGACATCGCAAAAGGAAATTAATATATACCTTGCAACTGTAATAAATAATGATCTATTTTTTCCTACAGTACCTAGTTACATTTGAATTTTGCATAGCCTATATTTCGTTAGTGTAACCACTGGCGTAACTATAAATTGGGGGCCCCTATGCAAGAAAAGCTTTTTGAGTCAAAAACAATGTAATGTATATCAAATTCGCGCGCAGCGCGAAAAATTTTACGATATTTTCACATTTTTGAAGCAAAATAACCTCTTTTTATTAAATATTCTCTTTTTGGGGGCCCCTGAACCTTGGGGGCCGGTATGCGACGCATACCTTGCTTATATGCTATTTACGCCAGTGAGTGTAACCCAAACTTGGTTTGCTATATTTATTTAACAGTTCGTGTTTCAAGCTAGGACGGAATTATACAATCATGATAACCTTGGACTGTGCTATTCAGTTTTAACTCTCAATAGCTAACTCAAATGAGAGAAAAGACCGAGTTTTCTTTTTCAGACGTCAGCATTACTATCGCGACTTAAATAATAACATTTAAGATCAAAAAACGCTCATTCTGAATTACATGATTGAAATATAATACCTGTGATGTTTTAAGTTATGAAATATCTCATATCGTATTAGGTAATCGTTTAGCTCACAGCACAGTTAGTAGGTTTCCATAACTATTTTAACACATAAGGGAGTCTCCTAATAGTCTAGACAGAATGTCTGATATGTATGCTCCTAATAAGAAAAATATCCCTGCTAACATAAACATAGTTTTGGAACTAAGTATTGGAATATATGAGTGTGAATTTTCTTTTGTCGGCATAATATCAAACATGCTTCAATGTATACATTCCAAGTGTTGGAATATATATACGAACAAAATAATACAACATTGCAAAACAATACAAACAGTGATATGATTGAGGTGTATCTCTATGCCACCTAGGAGCAAACTTAAAGAATTTATTTTGTCCCAGATCTTTATTCACATCATGATTTACCCTACTACTTGTATGCATGTATTATTGTTTCCTCCCAGTCATACATTTTAATATGATAGAGTATGTGTCAGAATCCTCCTATAAAGTAAAGAAAGAGCCAATTTGAGTGGGTATAAACCAAAAGGGCACAAAATTCGCGCATATCACGAAAAAATTAGCAAACTTTTACAGTTTTTCGTAAAAGTAACGTTTTTTAATCTAATGTCACACAATTCTCAAAACATCCTTTGTTAACTCTGCTGCCTGCTTATGTGAATATCGTTAGATTTTGTGGCAAACGCAAAAAGAAATTAATATATAAGTTTCAACTGTAATAAATAGTATTCTAGTTTTACCTACAGTACCTACCCAACTAGAAACGAATGCTGGGCCGATATTGGATATTTATCGCCAATGTTGGATTTGTATCGGATTTCATTGGATC
>JAQFYB010007090.1:0-11263 GCA_034694085.1 Pogonognathellus longicornis
TAATACTTGAGCTGAATTTATGTTGATTTTGTGAGTCAACTCAGCTGAGGTGGACTTTTTGAGTGAACTCAATTGGGGTGGAGTTTGTTGGAGAACTGAGTTAGAGTTGAGTTTGTGCGTGAAACTCAATTGAGGTTGAGTTCGAGTTGATGAGTTTCTTCTCCATGCACAAATTTGAGTTTGAGTTGAGTTGAGTTCGGCAGATGCGCCCAGCTATGGTGGCCAGTACTCATTTGCAATATATATTCCAACTTTTGAAGGTCTCCTTGAAGCCAGATTGAATATCATGACCTCTGGAGATTAAATTACACGATACTGTGTCCTAATACTCATCAGATCAGCAGGTAAAAATAAATTTTTACTTAACTTTCAGACTTGACTAGAAAGGTCTTCTTGACACCAGCTTGAGTATATTGACCTATGGAGGTCTAGGTCTACTTTTAATCTATTTTTGGCCACTATTTATGTTTGGCAGGTCCCGTAAGAATAGACTAGTGTAATATCTACTTCCTGCTTAGCTCAATTTATTCCGCCACACGCTATCATTTTTATTAGAAATTTTGATTTTGGTGCCCCCCCCCCCCCCGCCGAAGCCGAATCTTTGTTGGCCCATGGCTCTTCAAAGGTATTGAGGTTTTGCCACCCTAGAAAAGGCATCCTAACTATGTAACATGAAAAACTAAAACGATAGCATGTTGGAAATTGTAATTTATGGTCTAGACAAAGCGAGTTTGCAGGCTTGCCTCCTGGTTTGTTACGGCTCTGTCGGTCGCGAGACTATTATGTAGTCGATGCTGTAAATCATGAAAAACTTAACTTAGCATCAACAACAGGGTCTTTGAAAAAAGTTCATTTTTAGTCGAATGGAAACTCAATTTTCAGCTTGCTTGATACATTTCGTATCCTGGATTCCATTTCGGGAAAAACAAAATCCTAATGTAAATTGTAAATGTGTTTAGATCAACCAAAATCAATCATAAAATTCAATAAATACGCATCTAGGATGGATATTTTTGGAAATTGCATTACCTCTATTGCTTATAGAAATTTGTAACTCCGGACGTCCTGCGACTCGTAAACTCTCACCCTTAGTGTTTATACTTTTGTCCACTTTACCAGGACCCCTTCAAAATCCGGCTGTCGATTATGGATAGCCCCTGATTAAATAGAATTTGCAATAGCAAGAAAAGAGCCAAGTATTAATTAAATTTAAAATTATTTAAAGTTGTTATTATTTTTTTTAATTTTGTACAAACATAATTTTGCCGAACTATGGGCAACGTCCAGTTTTTCGATTGAGCAGTTCATTTTTGAACGTCATTTTTGTTCGAAGAATATGATATTATTTGTTATATTTAGGTTCCTGAGTTATCACGCAAAGAGACAGACACAGAGAAAATTCATTTCCACAGAGTAGCTGCCGCCAAAGTATGGTAATAATGAACATTGGCATAGCTATGCTTGCTAGGTATTGTACCTATGGAGTTTTTATATAGTGGGCTTAATGGTAGCCATTAGTAAATGAGATTTGTACAAAAATAATACTTGTTTAAAACTAATTAACAACATGAGTAAAACATTACATGAAAACAAGTGCAAACATCGTATTATAAAATTGACTGTATAATTATTTACGCTGCTTCCCAATGAGAGTCTATGAACTTGCTGAGCGCACAAAAGTAACTTCTGAATCTCCATTTTCAACAATCAAGCGGCCGTTTTCAAGAACAACAGCTGTTGGATTGTCCAGAATTTTTTTCAAACCTTCTTCGAGCGGGAGAACACGTGAAAATGTGGCAAAGAAGGCATTTTCATTTGACCAGCCTTTTGAAGTTTTCTTCACACGTCCTCGAATGGCATTGACAACTCTGAGAGTTAAATTGTAATAATTATCTCCCGAATAGTGAAGACTTAAAGTTGGCAGCTGATTTTTGTCTTTTAGCTGCTCCACTCGACCGTCAAATGCTTTTCCATCAAAGAATATTGATTCAGGAACTATCGTCCATTTTCCATCGAATTCGGCTGCTACACTTGGATTTTTAACCGTGGCTGCGGATGAAATGTGTATTGTGACTGTAAGGAAAATACAAAGACACTGACAAACTGAAATATTATGTAACTTCATTTTCGTGTAGCAAGTATCTATATTTATTGGTAAATAGAAACGTTATTTGTTAATCTCAGATTTCTCAGCAAGGAGATGTTCAGAAATATTAAATTGAATGTGATGCACTGCCACATAATGCTTTACTATTTATACGAAATGTAAGAGGTAAATAACGCAACAGTAAATGAGCAAAGTAACACAAGCTGCACAATGTTGAAAAACTCGATTGGTAATAACACAATAACACAAACCTTCATTAGGATCATTACAGAGAACAACAAATCAAGTAGGTCAGACAATACTCGTTCTTCAATTCAGCTCTAGCATTGCACACAGGCCCTGGTCATCACACTCCACTCACTTCACTGCCACTGGCCCTATGTTTATAATAGTAATCAACACGTTCTCTTGGGTTGAATGAGTGGTGTATTTGTACAGTAGATAATACTAGGCGGACAGTTTTATAAATGGAAATGTTTTCATCTTCTGCTGTACTACTATTATAATCTAGGATCAGTTTCAGTAGCTGTCAATAAACTAATACTATGCATTTTACTTTTTATTTGATTTGATTTGCTCATTGTTTGATTTTTTTAAATGAACAAGGAAGAGAAAATCATGCATACAAGATTGCAACCATTGAGCATAGCTGTGATGATTTTCAGGGTTTCGTTTTGCACCAACCATATGTCACCAACCATGATTGGCCAAATATGCTCTAATAGATTACTACTAGAAATGCAGTAGGTACCTAACTTAATTGTTACAGTTTGGTATAGTATAGTGTTGTGGTATTTGTAAAAACGTGTAGAAGGTATTTCAAAAATCATCAAAAAAGGGTACCTTCTCCTTTCTCCATTTAGCAATCTTGTCCAAGCTAACTAAATGTTGGAGACAGTAAAGACACCCCCGTGAATTCTGATTTGTGGTAAAGTAGATTTTATGTCGCGACTGCGTACTGTGATACTTCAAATACCTGGTAAACTAGTAATGTGTATTGCAAATGCTACGAAACCTTAGAAATGAGCGACTGACAAACAAATATAAATAAAACCTTTCCCAACAATAACTGGTATATCGAATTACATATAAAATAATACACCTAATATTATACACCACGGCCGTATCCAGAAATCGATTTCGGGGGGGGGGGCAAACTCCAAACAAGAGGTACATATGCATCAATAATCGCGCGCAGCGCGAAAAATTTGTGCAAATTTAAGCCAAAATCAACCTAAAATGCATCAAATTCGCGCGTAGCGCGAAAATTTTTGCGATTTTTTGGCCTTTCAGGGCAAAATAACCTCTTTTTTTCGGATTTCGGGGGGGGGGGGCAATTGCCAGTTTGCCCTCCCCTGAATACGGGCATGTTATACATACACATGCAAAATGCCGTATCAAGCCAGATAATTATATTCAGGTGGGCAAAAATCGTTATTATTATGTATACCTACGTAGATATATGTACAAAATTTGTTCGTGGCGTGATTTTTGGAACTTGTATGGTAAAATATACAATAAATATAGTTAAAATTTGTGTTAATTCTTCTTTAGAGAAATGTTTCCTGACTATTGAAATATAAAATAATGATAATTAAATATATTTGCGTATGTGTGTGTTATATTATCCATTAAAAATTATAGTAGCTACAAAATTTTGACACTTGTTCGGGTACTTACTAAACTTACCAAATTCCAAACCCTGGCAAGTGCATTTTCATAGCTTCCTTGACTAAACAACAATACTTTCAAGATACCAATACTTCAAGCTCTCTCTACACACATTTCACTATACCTCCCTGCCTATTGCATTACATTACAATTACAACTAAAAACAATGAGTCATCTTGCCACATACTTCAACAGACTCATCCTAACAAAGCACTACATTCATTGAAAGCATTGTACACGACTTTACACTTTGTATTTATAAAATAATCTCTAAAGTCTAAATGCATTGACTTCTCCCTTCCCTTCTCTTGTTTTCAATGCCACAATTTCGAAGATGTATCTTCATACACTTCACAGTACACATTTAACCGATAGGAAACAACCACAATTAATTTTGCATAATAATATTGCATATTTATTCATTATCGTTAGTTTATTTAACCAATATTGCAACACCTACAATAATATTTTTACAGTAGCTGTAATAATAATTAAGTAATAATTCTGCTCTTTTAAGCGGCATAAAAATCTAATTATTTCTGGCTCCCCCAAGATATGGCAAATGCACCCTTGCACCCTGATGTTTATTTATTTCTACATATTTCCTATTCCAATTCAACCAATTATTTACCTATATGATTTAATACTTTATTTTCCTTGTCTGACACCTTGATTGAATAGTACTAACACCTTGGGCCTTTTATTGACACCTTGGATCGTTTACTGACACCTTGAATGACTTACTTACACCTTGAGTCTGCACATTTAAATACTGGGTGTTTAAGGTATGAGTAGTTTCTTTGTTTGTGTCTTTGTATATTACAAGTTGGGTACTATACGAACAGTTTACAATGCATTTAGTATGAATGAATGAAGTACACTCTGTAGCATGTAAATACAATACAACTATATATAGAGATGATTCATGTTATATTTTATATCCTGCTCATCAACTGTCATGTGAAGCACTACGCTACAACAACAATAACAACCAACAATCAATTCAATTATGTTAGCAACTTTTCCTATCTGCTTTAGGTACCCGTTTATTAATAGGTGGATGGAAATGTGGAATTGTGCTCACTTGCTTTATTCTCATGCATTCAATTTCCCACTCGATTCACATTAATTTAACACATTCAATAAATTATAGCCATCTCCATACATGTATATTTTTTAATTTTAAGTAGCCTAACACAAGAATGGCACGCAGCTTTTTAAACATTCCGTGTAATATTAATTATTTTTTATTGTTAAAAGCAATAACAAATGTATCATCTCAAGTTTTTCAACGTAAAAATTGAATTGATTCTTAAATTATTTTCTTTTAATATGTGTATAGGTATTTTCTTTTAGCTGTTTTACGTACTGTTCCGTGTTTTTTCGAATATTCTCAATCTTTCATGGATTAAGCGTGCATACGTATTAAGGTATGTAAAGTTTTACGCTTAAACCATAGACAATAATTCGTATCGGCTTAATTTTCATTTTTTCATTAAAAAATCGAACCACTTAAATGAGAGCCACTTAAATATCTGATTTGAATACGACTTTGATTTGCCACTTCGGGAGAGAGGTGGCCAAATTTTCCACTTTTGGATGTCATTTTTGTTGTGATGGGTTTTGAAATTCCAAAAATACATATTTTGATAATTTACTGAAAATTCATGTTGCTGCTAAATATTTTCTTGTGTCAAGTCCTGCGAGTACATACAACGAACTTTTGGTAATAAAATAAGTGGTTTGCATTGATTAAGTATTACATAATATAAAATATAATATTTTATCAACCATCATGTAGCAGCGTATTTATTAAAAAATATGCCTATTGTCCATTTGTGAAATTGATATAAGGTACGAATGAAACACACTGCCACAGGAGCGTACCCAGGATTATAAGTTGGGGATGCACGTCATTAAATAATAAAATAAGAACTGTAAAGCATACCAATTTGGAAAAAAATTGGCAAGTATGAAAAATAAATTAAATTAAAAATTAATTACAATAATCACCTTAGATTACCATCTCAAAGTGTTAAAGTTAAAACAAACAAGTTGTAATTCAGTAAATCTCATTCTAAGAGACGTACCTAATATTTAACATAAAATATATTTACTTCACGAATGAGTTTGAAAGTATTGACAGGTCTCCATAGGTCAATATTTATGTTAAAGCTGAGGACATAATATTATTATATCTGTCTTTCAGGTCGATTTTGTTTGAAAGTTAATCTTTCCATGTGAATTCCTGATTAATGTTTGGAGAGCCTCGAAAATTACTATTAATGCAAATTAGGATTTTGTAATAGGTGACGAATCTCAAAATGATTTTCTAAACATATAGCTCTCAACAATTACCTTTAATTTCAAATGTTATTGGATATTGGTAGACACTAGACAGTTATTTGACAACTATTTCTACTAACGTACTTCACCAGGTATAATATCCGGACATATTATATACTTTGGAAAGTACATTTGCAATTTTGCATCATGTTTCTAATTCAGTTAACAACTTCTCAAAATCTACACAATCTCATTCATTTCGGAAGGCTAACGTACACCCTCATTGGATACGCAATGTTGCTATGTAAATTGATAGTGTATTGGAGTATATCATGTCTCTAGTTAGCGTTTTATTTTTATATCGTACCAATCAACTAATGAGCTATACTTTAAAACAAAAGCTTTATGCAATGACAGAAGAACTGGGGACATATGTAGTATTGAAACATGCAACCGAATTTGGTTACACATTTGCAAACAGCTTCTACTACTGATAATCGACCACACCTTATTTGACAGCTCAGTATTGAACATGATCATCTAAAACAGACATTTTATTTCATATTGCCGTTAAATAAAACTAGTTTCTCCTACATACTATTTTGTAGTATTTCATAGGTAAAAACGTGTCACATTTGGTGATATACAGGAAAATGGAAATCTGAAATCGGTAGTAAGATTTAAATAATTTCAGTGATTTAGAAAGTCTCATTGTTACAAAATATTTATCCGGTGCATTTAAAATTGAATGAACAAAAATTATTCTACATTCAATTGTAGGTACTAAAAATATATCCAGCTGTAATAGAGTAATCATTTTCTTATAAAATGAGATAAAGATATTAAAAGTATTTTGATTTCATCTATACTAATTTAAAATGCTTAGAAAAATATTAATTCCAGTACTTCTCTTCAACGTTCAATGTACATTAGGAGAATTTCAAAATTCGTATTTGAATTTAAATGCTTATTTAGAGCCATTCTCCGATTGTTTAATTAACATTGTGTTTTTTGAAAATCTGAAGACAGATTTCGAAGAGTTCAAATATCCCGTTATAATTGGAAACTATTCCTTAAATAAAAAATTATATCGAAATGAAAAGGTAAATGAAAAAATCTTTGATTGGCAAGCTAATACAATTGCACATTGGACCTATGACAGAACTCATAGACGAAGTACAAAGGCTTCTGTGCCATACTTGTGGCAATGTCGAGTTCATTTCGTGTTATTTCCTCTCTCAACTTCTGTATACTTTAGCAAGAATTGGAGATTTTACTTCCCGTGCTCCAGTTTATGGTTTTGGTACCCTTGGAAAGAACCTTCTATTACAGATTTTAAAACCGATTTTGACATTTATAGAAATGAAGCATCCTTTTTGGTCCTGGAGATGGAGGTGGAGAAGAAAAGTCAATTTCTGCAGAGATGGATGCTGGAATTTTTGTGTGGCGGAAATGCGTATATGTTGAGTTCACAAAAACCGAAACAAGTTCAAATAATTTTGATTTCTGTGAACATCAATTTTCCACAGATTTACCTAACCAATCATTATACATGTTATAATTACAAAAGATTCAAAAATGCTGTTGAGTTTACACCTCTCGAGACCAAATGGTACACAAAGTGGAATTTGCAAAGCGAGTGGAAGAAGAGAAGCAAAACTGATTTTCTGAAAACCTTTTGCACGTTATACGACAACAGAGCTATTGATCTTTCAACAGGAACCAGACAAGTGGAGCAGCTCAAACGTTCTGGTGAAATAAATTTTCAAAAGTTCCACCTTCGAAAATACGACGTGAACCTTATTTTGTTGAAGATGGTTTGCAATTTCAGCAGAATTTGCATGCGTTATTCATCTTCAATAGGTGTTGGTTGCAAGACTGCATTTAATGAGTACCCTAGAATAAGTATCAATTCAAACTATGTGACCTTCTTCACTGTAAGGTCAGAGTCCTTCAAATTTGTCAGCTGTGATGGTGTCAAAAACAAAGAAAGTATATCGTTGATGCCGTATATTTCCTTCTGCGATTGGGGTACGTGGTTGGGAATTGCAATCAGCTGCTGCACAGTATGTACTTCCATACACATTGTGCAAAGAATTCAAAAGGTAAAGAACAAGTTGTATTTCGCGCCATGGCGAATCCTTTTGGATCAAGGTGCTAACATTGGCTCAAATTCAACCGTTTTTTTAATTTTCGGATCTTGGATTTTGGCAGTACTTGTTTTGACAAACGAGTACAAAAACTGGCACATCACCGAATTGTCGGCACCAAGAAAACCCATCATGGTGAAAACGTTTGGTGAACTTGTCGACCTCAATTACTCCCTCTATTCTCCTGTGCCGGGTAACTTGATGTCACAGCTGTCGGAAACATTTACAATATTTAAAACCGAATTTGGATTTCGTCGTTACCACTGGTTTAAAAGCTCAAAACAGTTTCGTAAGACGGCAATTTTTAATTATACAAAAAGAATTCTTCAGATTGAAATCAAACCAAGTCATTTGTATGATCCAAATTTGAATTTTACGACCAAAATATTACCGGAAATCATTTTCAATGAAACTTTAAAATGCAACAAATCTGCCTATGCAGAATTTTCAGAGAATATGGATCTTTATTATGCCAAACTGAAAGCAAAGTACCCCAAGAAAATCGGTGTTGCCATGGGTACCGAAGAGTTGCTCCCAATGGAGGTCGGGTGGAAACTGACGAGATCATATGATCCCATTATTCTTACACGGTTACGGTACATTCAACATTCTGGAATCATTCACGTTTGGAAATCTACAGAAAAGACAAGAATGATGTTACAAGCTATTCGCTTGTATTCTACAGGCGTCCATGATGACAAGGGTCTCAGCGTAAATGACAACTTTGTCACAGTATTTTATATTTACCTCTGTCTGATTTTAATGTGTTGTTTTTGTGTTTGGGTTGAAAAAGGTATCAAGGTTTTGGTAGTAATGACCTATGGCACCAAAAAACATAAATATTTCTATAAAGCAGGTCATAGATTAATCTATTGGTTCAAATATTTTCCAATGAAAATATCACAAATATTTAGTATTTTTCAAAATCAAACCTAATGTATCGGGGGAAATGCAATTATTTGTGCTATGTGTTGCAAAATTATAAATAAGCACATGAAATGTTTCGCGGTTGTGTGTACGTACTTTAAATATAAAACTATCATTTTGGGATTCAGGAGGAGGCAACTCATTGTACCGTTGGCCTTACCAATGATATAAGACAAATAAAATGATATATTAACTAATGATATCAAATAATATATTTATATGGGTCTGCACAGTAAAAGAATTGCCTAAACAAAACACAATCGTCATATGAAAGCATATTATCCGGGAAATGTAGCAATTCAGGCTTAAAAGTACGGGAGATGTTTTGAGCTGCGGACAATACGGCAAAATATCTATTTCACGGGAAGAATAGAAACTTATTCGTGTGGAAAAATAAGGAAATTACGGAAACATCAGGAAATCACTGGAAAATAAGGAAATACTTAAAAATAGGGATATTCATACTTAAACAATGTATAAGGCATTAATTAGACATGTTAATAAATTGAACACAAATTACAACATTGGAAAAAGTAGAATCCAATATTTGGGTACAGAAATTATTGTAATTGAGTGTTGTTTATATTGTATCTCATATTGTAAAAAATAAAGGGTGTACATCAACTTTTCCTATGTAAAAATTGTGTGTATTCTTGTCGATTCTGTAATCTTCCATTTTTTCCGTATTATTCAATAACTTTCGTATTCTCATGCATTTATCCATATTTCCCGGACAAGACATGATTACATTCCTGCACTCTTAGAAATAATTCCATCCATTCAGGACGTTAATACACATATTTCAGCACTGCAGGAGTGATTTTGCACACATTATCTCTCTAGAATTCAATTCAGCATGCTATTCGTGCTGAAGTAAATTGGTTGAAGGTGTATTGAAAATAGGCAAGGCTCCCAGGGCAGCATGCAATAAGACTAACTGTTGCTAGTTTAAAGATATTATCTACTGAAATATACACTCTAACGACTTCACGTCAAAATGTTCAAACGTGAATGTGTAAACGTCAAAGCTAACGTTTCATCATCTCAGACTGACCGTTTCCCTGTGTTACTTAGTTTTAGCTTCACGTTTTAATAAACGTCGGCAGTAGTAACAAAATATAATGTCAAAATGACAGCCAATAGAGTTGATTTTGACTTAAACTACCAATGTCAATGTATGACCGTCAGCCAACTGTATTTACCGTCAACTGTAACGGTAAATATTGTTATCCCTACCCGCACAAGCAAACCTGACTTGGATGATTTGCCTTTCTGTTAAAGGGACTTCGTAGTAGGAGTTCATCAATGTAGTCACGATGGCGGGATGGGTAGAGAGTCAGCTGCTTAGAACAAGTGGTGTGTTTACATATCAGGTTTGAGAGCTGCAGAGGCTTTGGTTGCATTTATTTTTTTACCTTTACAAATGGGTTGACATGATATCATCTTACATATTTAACTTGATAACATAAAGTCAAATCAACATTATTTTATGTAAGCTCAAAGTGTCAGTATGTTTGAGCAGAAATACAGTCAGTTATGGCTAGAAATACTGTTACCATTTGTTAGAGTGTACGTGTTCAACCGTATCTAGCTTAACACAAGAATGCTACTGGCTTTTTAAACATTCCGTGTAATATCTATTTATTTTTATAATAAAAAGGAATAAGAAATGCATCGATCATCTCAAGTTTTTCAACCTAAAAATTTAATTGATTCTTATGTTCTTTAAATTCTTTCATAATTTGTAACTATATAATTTTTTTAGCTCTTTTAAGTATTGTCGTATCTCATTTGAATACTAATTTATGATTTCCCATCTCGGGAGAGAGGTAGCCAAATGTTCCACTTTCAGATGTCATTTTTATTGTGATGGGTTTTTGATGTTCCAAAATTAAAAATTACATATTTTGATAATTACTGAAAACTCTACATATTGGTGTTAAATATATAAATATTATAGCTCTTTTGCGTACTGTTCATTTTTTGCATATATCGACCATTCCTAGATCAAACATGCATACTTCCTAAAGTAGGTATATGTAAAGCAGGGTTGGGCAAATGCCAGAAAAAGTAGAAAATACCATGCCAACCGGGAAATAGTGGTAAATACCGGCATTTACTG
>JAQFYB010007091.1:0-11261 GCA_034694085.1 Pogonognathellus longicornis
AATTAAATTTATGATTGAACCCACGAATTCAAACTCCAGCCCGGGAAAAATACCAACTGAAACACATCGCCTTAATTGAAACATTACAAAATAATTCGATTTAATACTTTAATATTCTTAAGCGCATTGCGGCATTATTCTTCTGAGTATTGTTTTGATCCTACTACATTATTTACGCTGCTATTTAATTTTGGTGATGGGGAACAAATACTTTTGAAGGTTGACTAGCGTAAGAAGTCTAAGGATTAAACGCAATATTATATTATATGTACAATTTACTGATACTAATATCAACTATGGCGAAAGGTACCTACTGATCTGTGCAATGTTTAGACAAGTATGTAAAGTATTTTCACACTGGTACTGAAAATTCAGACAAAGGGAGAAATATCGAAAGGAGTTTTCATTCACTAAATGTTCATTACCTATATATAGGCATACATCTGAAACAGGTAAATTTGTATATGGATGTAAAGTAAAATAGCCATTAGAACTGCAATAACTGCATATATATGTAAATGGGGTATCAAGCAACGGCAAATGACATGAAAAATATTCTACAAATACTAAATCAACAATACATTGAGGAATCATTCCCAAAATAACTGTCGAAATAAAAATGGCGTAAAAACTAAATTACAATCCATAATGTGTATTTTAATAGAAAACTACTATAGCAATTAAAAGTCGTCACTTCCGTTTCAAAAATGGGGTGGTATGGGTATGTATATCAGTAATAAGCTTCACCAGGGAATTAGTCCACAGTCCACACTAGGATTATATGGAATCGGTACACACCAAATAAAATTGTTCACAATCAGTATAGAATAACTATTTGGCACTGCCTTGTTCAAAATATTATACTCAAGTTCTCAGTATATTTTACTTTTCGATATTAGCTTGTTTCCTCAACTCTGAGTTAATTTAGATGTAAGTAAAGGGGCTACTCATTCATTGAATTATTGGTATTCAACATTTGCGCTAAACCATTGTAACGCATCTCCATTTCGTGAGAGCCAGAAAAGTACTTGTAAAGTGTTATTATTAGGCTTAGTCGAACTATTGTATCAATAAGACTAATTTAATGGTGTGGTGTAATTTAATTCATTTGAAAGAAAAAAATACTTCCTAAAACAGTGTCGCTGGTCTATGTCCATTATCTCATTTCGATTTTCGAATTCTAAGGTGCTGAAGAAAAAGTGACCGAAAGAACATATGTGTTTCAGGCCCCTTCTCATTTCATTCGCCACCAAAGCCGACTCGGTAAGGTGAATGCGGAAAAGAAAAACTGTTCGGGTTCGGCGGTATTAGGAGCCGAACAGGTCGAACCGAACCGAACATGTTCCGGTTCGTTCGCACCTCTACTAAATAAATTAAAATTTAAAACGAATTATTTAGAGTATCAATCATGAAGCAAGTCTTGAAGAATTATCGGTTAATCACATTTCATTTGAATCACTTTCGTCTTGTATAGCTACAAAACGCAGCTTGAGATACTTGAGAATACATTTGTTACATTATATATAATATAACAGAAACAAAATTTTGTCTCATCTGCCTCAGTACATAAAATATTTTACAAATAATATTTAATATTATGTCCTGGATATTTTGTTCATGCTTGTTTATCATGGGGTAACGTAAAACATAGTTCAAAATCATCAAAAATGTTGTCTCACATCCAACCATAAAACCGGGAAAAGTATAGACAGCTAAAAGGATGCAAAAGGAAGTAACTAAACTTAACATTGAACTGGCCTAGCTTATAAAATACAGAAACTAAAAAGTTGAAAGTAAACATTCTAATAAAAAGGCAGAGACCAACTACAACATTAATTTGAAAAAAGGTAGTGTAAGAATTTTAATTATATCATTTGCCATTGGTCAGTATTTTGGTAATCCATTAAACTTAATATTAAATCCTGTTTAGTTATCTGTGGTTTAATACTGCTTTCTCAACGTTTTAAAATTTTATTTTTGAACAGTTCATCATCTGACCGTGTCCGTTGAATGAAAAAATTTTAATAGAAAAATCTTCCGGTTGGAAAGAAAACACCGCTTTATATCAGAATAATCAGAAGACAGATTACAATGGATGATTCCATTTTTGAAAGCGGAAAGGGGATGGGGATGGACTCGGCTGCTAATATTTACAAATGTGCTAACTGTTGTTCCACTTTGCTACATGATGGCTCAGAAAACGAAGGAATGTCAAAATTAAAAATAAAAAGCAACTTTAGCGATGAATTTTCAGAAATACAAATATGGCATGCCCTAGAGTTTATTTACGGAGTTTCGTGGACGTCGATTAAAAATAAATTGGAATTGAAAAAGAGGAATCCACAGGAAGAAATAACATTCTGCCATCGTTGCGCCACTCTGCTGACTGAAAACTACAATAGCCATCAGAACTTTGAGGATTCATGCCATTGCTCTTCTCTTGTAAAAGAATTCATGCCGAAAAGAAGTGGTTTAACTACTGAAAGACAAAATGATACTGATTCTTCACATCCACAAGAGGAAATCGACCAAGATGAGAAAACAGCTTTATTTGATGACTTCGTATTTCATGAAACCGATGATACAATTGAATCACAAGTGTTTGATTCAGTAGAAACTAAATATGATCCAATTTTGCCGTTTTCTGACAACACGATGAATCTTCATACCACCTCATCGATTGAGTCAGAAAAATTGAAAGCCTCCTCAAGAAGGAAAAGTCCAAGATCTCAATCGCGTCACATAAAAATAGAAAAAGAGTTATCAGATGAAAAGAATTTTGAACTTGGAAATGAAAATGGTAACAAATCAAAGCAATCTAGTTCCAGAAAAGTTCGGACCGTTAAGAAATATAATGGTAAGCAGAAATTGAATTAGAGAACAAATATGCCTTCTTTATTTCACTTAAAATGAAATAATACAATCTTTTCGCGTCATTTAATTAATTTTTAGGTAAAAGTACTTTTGGGAGTCAAAAAAACTTTTCAAAACGCAAGAATAAATCCGACAGGAAAGTTAATGAAGGTATTTAGATAAAATGAACTTATAATGTTAATGAATCACATTAAAACATGTTATATCCTCGCTTTATAATATCTTCACCCTCTCCAAATGTTTTTTATTATCTCCGCCTCCAAAACCTTGCTATGTAAATCAGCTCCCGATACGAGGACTGGTTTGATTTTCATGCTAATGATTTAAAACAAAATCAGTTGCAATCTAGCAATACATTAACTTTTAAAGTTTTAAAAACATTACTAAATCATTGAAACACATTTGAGTATGCATCTAATTCTAATCCCTGTTACAGTTATCCCACAGCAGAGGAGCAGTAGAAAAACCAATAATTCAAAGTTATTTGAAGACAAAGTCAAGAAAGATATAGAGCAAAATACAAAAAAGGAGAAATTGAAAACACTTTCAAAGGGACGCGTTTGTGATGACTGTGGAAAATCATTTTCTGGTTCACAATCATTATACTTACATCGGGTGAGAAATCACAGAGGTGTAATTTACAATTGTAATGTTTGTGGTAAAGTCTTGAGGTCAAGAGATGGTCTAAGGAATCACAACATACGTAAACATTCAAGCGAAGAAGAAAAAAATAAATGGAGAACAGCTTGTAAAGATTGTGGAGCTAATGTATTTAAATTTGCCTTAAGCATGCACACTGCTAAATATTGTGGGATTATTCCTCGGGTTAAGGAGAAATACACTTGTGATCAATGTGGAATGGAATATACTTCAGCGCAAGGCTTTGATGATCATTTATTAACTCACAGCGAGGAACCTAAACAATGTGATGTTTGTTCTAAAGTTTTCCTTACGGCGAAAAGATTGTTGTCACACAAAAATTATGCTCACGTCGAAAAAATCAAAAAATTTACCTGCCTGAAATGCCCAGCGGCATTTGTTTCAGAAAAAAGACTACGGGATCATCAATACTTTCACGCAGAGTCGAAGAAGTTTGTTTGTGAGATATGTGGGACATCTTATAAGTACCCTCAACATTTAAGTGCACATTTAAGGCAACACAAAGAAATTCAGGAGAAAGGGGTAGACGCCTTCACCTGTGACATTTGCAACGATGGAAAAAGATTTGCGCATAGTAAGAGTTTGAAGAATCACAAACAATTAAAACACGGTACGAAGATATTTCAATGTTCTTATTGTGGTAAACAACTTTCTTGTGGCACGAATCTAAGGCAGCATGAGGCACTTCATAAGGAATCACCTGGATTCAACCCTCGTGCAAAAATGAAGGAAAGAAGAAGTCGAAATGTTTTGAGTGACCTTCCCAGCACAGAAGAAAAATCAAAGTTACAAACAAGTGAAATTAATAATTAATTTCAAGTTAATTACATTATTATCGATATAAGTTCAGTTTTTTATTAAGTAGGTACGTAATACGCATTCCTATTATTTCGTATCCTAGTTTGTTGTTTTGCATGTATCAATTTTATTATTTTATTGGCTAATTTAATCATCAAAATTATTTTTAATTATATTTTGCAAGATATGTAATCATTTTACAGTTATTAAATTAATACAAATGTGTTCAAAGTAATTTTACTCACTATAATGCAAAATGACGCCAATGATACAGGATCCACTTGTTTACAAGTATTAATTTAATATTAATTATTAATTAATTAAAGTTACGTTAGTAGGGTAGGTAATAATTAAGAATAATTTTTAGTTCTCCCCTCTTAGAGTGTAGATGAGGGGAAATACTACATCAAATAATTATCGAGTTTTAAATATTTGATACTTTAGAAGGGAGTCAGCCCAATCCGACAGAATGCGCATGCACATTTTTAAATTGCAATGGCAGCTCATTCATATAAGTGCTATACAACATATGTGACCACAAAAAATATTTTTCCGCCATCAACAAAGGTCCCTAAATGAGGGGTTTGTTGCTCAAACATTAGGCAAGGTAATAATGGTAATGGCTTGCTTGTTTTAATTACCCGATTTATAAGAACCGTACTTTGTCGATCAAAAGCTTGTTCTTAGGGTCTCGGTTAGAATATTCAGTTGTTTTGAACTTAAAACCCCGTAAATACCCATTAGTAAATACTAGGACAATTAGAAAGTAGCAGTATGAAAACATAAAAATTGGTATCAATATTGGAAAAAAGCTTACAAAACGAAGGAATGTCGAATGAAGGAACTAAACTTAGCGAACTCACATTCGGATAAAATAGCGGCGGCCGGCGACTGATTAGAACATTGATTTAGGAAAAGATTTTCAGATTTTTTTTTGTAATCCAACAAAACAAACCAGTCAATTCCTTCATCTTCTGAGCGATCAACAATGGAATAATTTTTGTAAAACAAATATTCCAGGCGTCAAAATACCGCTTTATATACTGAAGACAGATTTCAATCAACAATGGAAGATGCCATTTTTGAAAGCGGAAAAGGGATTGACTATGGTTCTGAAATTATTTACAGATGTGCTAACTGTTGTTGTACTTTACAACACAATGGCACAGAAAACGAAGGGACAGGGAAGTTAAAAATAAAAAGCAACCTTAGCGATGTATTTTCAGAAATACAAATATGGTATGCCCTGGAATATATATACGGAGTTTCGTGGAAATCAGTTAAAAGTAAACTAGAACTGGAAAATAGAAGTTCATGGTTAAAATATCCAGTAGAAGAAATAACATTTTGTAATCACTGTGCCTCTCTGTTGACGGAAAACTACAATAGTCATCAGAACTTTGAAGATTCGTGTCATTCGACTTCTCTTGTGAAAGAATTCCAGCAGAATAGAAATGGTTTAACAATTCAAAGCATAAAGGATAGTGATACTCCACGTCCACAGGAGGAAAACGATGGAGATGATAAAACAGCTTTATTCGATGATTTTGCATTTCATGAAACCGATGGTACAATTCAATCACAAGTTGATTCGGTAGAAACAAAATATGACCCACTGTCGATTTCTGACAATATTAACCTTCAGAACACCTCGTCAGCTGATTCAGAAGAATCCAATGCTTCCTCAAAAGAAAGTATAAGATCTCATCAGCCTCCCATAAAAGAAGAAGGGTTGTCAGATGAAGAAATCTTTTCACCGCCAAATGAAAGGAGTGCCAGGCAAAAGCGTTTTAGGTCTAGAAAAATACGGACTAGTAAGAAATATTTTATTGTTTGTAACTAGGAATTGCATTACACAATATGAATCATTCACTAATTCTTTAGCTAAAATAAAATACTAAATCATTTTTGCTTATTCATTTAATCTTGCAGGGAGCTGCAACAAGAATGATGACATGTCAAAAAATATTACGAAGTCGGACAGGAAAATTACTGAAGGTAGATATTAATTTATTAATGAATTTTTTACAATTTTGTAAACATCCCTAGTAGGGTTCATTTATACTCCCAAACTGACTTTCTGTGGTTCAATGTTCTTTGATGAACCGAGCTCAAACCAGGTCAACCTTCCGGGGGCGGACCTAAGTGCTAATAAAAGTGTTTAAAGAGTATACCAAGATTACAAACGAACCGTCGATTTCTTCGGTATTTTGATTACCGGACCAACACAAACCAATTTAGTTAATCAGCGCAGCTGATCTTTTGGAGCAGGGTGACGCACTGCCAGGCCCAGAAGCCTGGAAGCCAGCATTACTTTTCATTGACTAAACCACGGAAAATAATTTTTCTTCAGTTTTAGTGATAAAAATATTTTGGAATATTCTGCTAAAGTGAAGGAGTGAACAGACCGTCATAGTGACTACACAGCGGCTTTTATTCTTTATTAGTAGGGATTCATTTCACCCCAAGGCTACTATGGTTCCACCCTATCATATTAGAAGGGGTGGCTAAAAGAGAAAATACGGTACACAAGTAATATATACCGCATTTTCGTAGGTAGTGTTAGCTTTGTACAATAGACTTTATTATAATGTGCTTATCTCTATTTCAGTTACCCGAAAGAAGAGGAAGACTTACATTCGAGTATATGAAAATGCCAAATGTAATATTTGTGGTATAGTCTTAACGAAAAAACAAAGCTTAAAGTATCACAAAATATATAGACATGCAAGCGAAGAAGAAAAAAACAAACATAGAACAGCTTGTAAAGGATGTGGTGTTATTTTATATACATGGAGCTTGAAAGCCCACATCGATAAAACATGTGCGAGTACTCCTCGGGTTAAATTTAAATGTCATCAATGTAGCATGGAATTTTCATCCAAGATAGGATTGGATGATCATTTATCAACGCACAGAGAGCTACCCAAACAATGTGATATTTGTTCTAAAGTTTTCCTTACGTCGAAGAGATTGTTGAAGCACAAAAAATCAGTTCACGTTGCAAGGGAGAAAATATTTGCTTGCAAAAAATGTTCAGAGGTATTTGCTTTTGAATCACTACTGACCAAACATCAAGCGTGTCACGAACAATTGAGAAAGTATGTTTGTGAAGAATGTGGGAAAAGTTTTAAACGCCCCAGCCACTTTAGAACACATTTAAAGTGTCACAAAGAAATTCAGGAAAAAGGGGAAGGAGCCTTTACATGTGACATTTGTAACGATGGAAAGCGATTTGCACATAGTTGGAGTGTGTACAGTCACAAACTAAGAAAGCATGGTACGAAGATTTATCAATGTTCGTTTTGTGGCAAACAACTTTCTTGTGGTACTAATCTAAGACAACATGAGGCACTTCATAAGGAATCACCCGATTTCAACCCTCGTGCAGAAATAAGAGAAAGAAGAAGTAGAAAAGTCATTTCGAGTGAAGTTCCAAGTACAAAAGAAATAATGTGAAGTTACAAACAAGTGAAAATAATAATTAATAATTACATATTTACGTGCCAATATTGCAATGTATTAACAAAATTATGGATAGATATATAAATACACCGTTTTTTATTAGGTACCTAGTTAATTGCATTTATATCTATCCTGTGGCGTGTATCAGTGATAAGTAATTTTAAGACCAATTTAAGCATAAAAACCAGGTATTTAATATATTTTTCAAATGTTATGTGTAGTTATAATAATTATATTACAGTTATTAAATTAATACAAATATAGTAGCTTTACACTATGCAGAATATCCGGATCATAGCAAGCTTACCAATTTAATAGTCATCCAAATTATAATGTTCTGGGGTCTAAGAATTATTTGTAGGCGAACAGGCTATTTATAGATTGGACTTTCACGAAGGTAAATTGGAGGTTGCTTCTCCGTGAGAGTGGAGCTTCCCATGTACAACCGCTTTGGTAGAAACATGATGTTCAACTTTGCAGCTAGTGCGCAAAAAATCATTAATTAGTTTCATCACAACCTAATCTACAATGTGTATACAATTTCCTCTTGGCACTCGCTGCAACTGGGCTCCAGAGCGCTTATAATATAAGCGTAAAGGCAGAGTCCCACCACCATTTAATGAAAAACTGTCTATTTGTCTCAAGACAAATTGTTGGAAAGTAAATTGGTTGGGATATGTTTAACATTTCCATTAAAATGGATATCATATAATCCTCCCATACGAATATGAATTGTCCATAAAAAATATGAAATCTCAAACAATATTTATATATTAATTCATACACTGAAATATGAAAAAAAAACATAAAGAATTATGAATGCTGCCTTAGGTCTGTAAATATGCAAATGCAAATTCTTAGTTACTTAGCATTCATAGTTTATGTTTTTCACGTATACCTACACATATTATGTATATACACAAATCAATCAATCCATCAACGGGCTGGCTAAAATCGAAATATTAGGGAGAAATGTACATCATTGTGCTAAAAATTTGAGCCAATGTCAAATTAAAACTCAATAAATTCTCGCGCGGCGGGAAAAATTTACCGACGTTTTGCAATTGTATTGAAAAAAGCATTTAATTAAGGCATTGATGAAAATGTGAGACTTGTTGAGGAACTGGTTCATTTAAACTACTCCGAACTGTAAACACTACATGTAAGCCTATTTTATTCTAAAAAAAATTCCCAATCTACTTTACTTCTCATTATTTACTTGTTTTTGCTCCAGGGCGGTAGTGGGTCAAGCTACGCCACTGACTACGTCAAAATATTGTGGTATCAAAATGAAATACTGTAGTACTAACTAAGCTGCATTCTACACATTCACATTTCACATACTATACCATTCTATTCACAATTACAGTTACAATCATTGCAATAGTTAAATTTTTCTACAGGAGACTTTTTCAACAAAATAGTTTTAAGTAACATTTTTTGACAAAATGCAAATTAAATTGTACTAAATGTACCTAACAAAAATAATATTACAATGGCAATATTTTATGTATTATGCATGTATGTTAGAATTCAATTTTTCATCATATTTCTCTAAAGCTGAATTAATTCAAGTTGTGTGGATTCATATAATTTATAAGGGTGGATTAATATGGGTGATTTTGATTTTATATTGTTAATGTAGTTTTAAAATAATTCCATTAAAATATATCAACATATGGAGAAAAGCATACAAAATGAAAGAATGTCGAATGCAGGACTGAACTAAACTTAGCGAAGTCACATTCGGAGAAACTAGCGGCGACTGAAATGACTGAATAAATACTGTATTCATTTGGGAAAATATTTTTAGAAAAAAGGCATACCTAATATTTTTTTTAATCGATCAAATCAGTCAATTCCATCATCTTCTGTGAATGTGTCAGTGCAATAAAATCATTTTTGTAAAAAAGATATTCCAAGCGTGAAAAATCCGCCTTATATACTGAAGATAGATTACAAATTACAATGGAAGATGCCATTTTTGAAAGCGGAAAAGTAATTGACTATGGTTCTGAAATTAATTACAGATGTGCTAACTGTTGTTGTACTTTACAGCAGAATGGCAAAGAAAACGACGGAATCGGGAAGTTAAAAATAAAAAGCAACCTTAGCGATGTATTTTCAGAAATACAAATATGGTATGCCCTGGAATATATATACGGAGTTTCGTGGAAGTCAGTCAAAAGTAAACTGGAACTGGAAAATAGAAGTTCATGGTTAAAAAATCCACATGAAGAAATAACATTCTGTAATCACTGTGCCTGTCTGCTGACGGAAAACTACAATAGTCATCAGAACTTTGAAGATTCGTGTCATTCGACTTCTCTTGTGAAAGAATTCCAGCAGAATAGAAATGGTTTAACAATTCAAAGCATAAAGGATAGTGATACTCCACGTCCACAGGAGGAAAACGATGGAGATGATAAAACAGCTTTATTCGATGATTTTGCATTTCATGAAGCCGATGATACAATTGAATCACAAGTTGATTCAGTAGAAACAAAATATGACCCACTGTCGATTTCTGACAATATTAACCTTCACAACACATCGTCAGCTGATTCAGAAGAATCCAATGCTTCCTCAAGAGAAAGTATCAGATCTCATCAGCCTCCTATAAAGGAAGAAGGGTTGTCAGATGAAGAAATATTTTCACCGCCAAATGAAAAGAGTGCCAGGCAAAAGCGCTTTAGGTCTAGAAAAATTCGGACTAGTAAGAAATATTTTATTGTTTGTAACTAGGAATTGCATTACACAATATGAATCATTCACTAATTCTTTAGCTAAAATAAAATACTAAATCATTTTTGCTTATTCATTTAATCTTGCAGGGAGCTGCAACAAGAATGATGACATGTCAAAAAATATTACGAAGTCGGACAGGAAAATTACTGAAGGTAGATAACATTAGTTATTAATGAATTTTTTACAATTTTGTAAACATCCCTAGTAGGGTTCATTCATACTCCCAAACTGACTTTCTGTGGTTCAATGTTCTTTGATGAACCGAGCTCAAACCAGGTCAACCTTCCTGGGGGCGGAGTTAGGAGCTAATAAAAATGTTTGAAGAGTATACCAAGATTACAAACAGACCGTCGATTTCTTCGGTATTTTGATTACCGGACGGGCAGACGCTGCCCCGTTCGGGCAGCTGAAGGCTTCAACCGGCAAGGGCAACCCTATAGATATCCCAATCTAAACTAAATCTAAACCAATTTATTAGTAGTTAATCAGTGCAGCTGTTCTTTTGGAGCAGTGTATGAATTCCAATAGTCCGGACAAGAAAACACGCCTATTTTTTATTGAGTGGTAACTTACCTCAAACGGTAGGTATTTATGAGTAAAAAATCATTTAGCTGCAAAACCCCTACAAAACCACCCCCTTTGTGGGGGAGCCAGGGGGAGGGTACCTCAAAGTTGCAAACTGGGGGAATTTTTTAAAAATTAACGTGAGGGTAGAA
>JAQFYB010007092.1:0-11259 GCA_034694085.1 Pogonognathellus longicornis
ATGTGTACGTGGTACAGTTACGGATAGTCAACCCACTGGTTATTATGATGACATAACACAACAGAGTTCATAACACACAGCCGTAAGTAAGACAAACCAATGTAATGCACCTAGCAAACAAGTCCAAACAACATAAGATACCAAGAGGACAGTGCAGACTTCTTAAAGAATGAAGAAAAAGAATGAACATGCCTACGTACATACGTATGCATATCGTACAGAATGTAGGCTGAAGAATAAACTTTTGCTTTCTATGGACGTGTACTTACCTATATCTATAATCCATATATTTAATATTCATTTGATTGTACTTGTGTTCAAGAATTCTGGGTATAGCAGATGTTGATAATAACGGATTGCATAAGAAGATGAAAAAGTTTTTTAATGTTTATTAGTTTGCGGTACAGTGTAAAAAATACTGAACCAAAACCATTGCACTCAACCCTTGTGTTCAATTCAGCAAGACACAATGATTCATCTCATCTCAACTCATAACAACAGTTTCTTCCCTTAAAAAATAGAGATAGTTAAAATATATAGGTAAATGTGTACTGTAAGTACTCCTAGTATGCCATGCATAAAGCATGTGGAGACCAATTCAAGTGTAGTACATAGGTAGGCAAATACAATAATAAAAAATTACGATGAATGCAGTAGACTTGTACACTTGTACGGTATGGTATACTGGTCATGATTAGGTATGCCGATGGAAGCAGTGCAGTATGTCCACAGATCCACTTAAGCATAATAGAGTAACCAACTACATTTGTATGGCATGTTTTACCTGTATAATACCTGTGTAATAATAAACTTCATCTCAGGTCACTCTCACTGTTTGTATGTATATTCATATGTACACGTCCATATGAAATGATGCATTTGCCACTCTCTACTTATGCATAGACATTGTAGTATTACAAATATTGAAAAGACAAAACCTTCTTAAATGTTTTCTGCACGTAGTACAAAGGTTCGTCTATATTGAATTGCTGCACTGAAAGTGTAGGTTGATCAAGTACCTCCTTAATATTAATAACAGTTCTTCTATGACGTACTTCTGCATAATGTATTTTGCTACCAGCGGCTTGGCACAAAATCCTATATAGTAAAAACTAGGTTACAGAAACAGGCTCACTAAAAAAACTAATATGGCCAAGCCATTCTACTACAAAAACAAAATACCTAAAGATGCAGATACGATTGATACAAAGTGAACAATAATAACCACACAAAAGCACACAAAAGTTTACTTTTATCATGTCGACGACTTTCGTCTCGTGGTCTCAGTCTCTTGTTTTTGCCAATAATATTTAGTACGATCACTTTTACTCGACATAATTACTCTGTATTATACCTAGTGCTCTATATTAATCATAGCATTTTGTACCTGCATAAGAAATGAACAGTCTCATTAATCATTCTTTAGATAGAATTTCTGTGTCTAACAATTAATCCAACCTTGTGCCCTTGAGCACTTACTAAATTATCTCACTGACATTTCAACTTACTCTATCTAAGCTACTGAGTCATTCATAATTCATAATTACGATGTAATTAGTAATTACTGAATTTTTTATATTTCAACACTTTGACAATTCGAATAATTATTACTAAAATATTTATGCTTATGATGGTACTTTTACCATGAAAGAAGTTTTAATGCCTTATAATTCTGCCATGAACTTAGCAAGGTACAAACACATCAACACTATGTTGAATATTGTAAAGTTACGTTGTAAAAGACTGGGACTGGGCTGGGTTTAATGCAGTGAATTAACGCATGAAAAATTCAAGACTGCATTACTACCATCATGAAATTAATGGAATATGAATGTGTAAAAACTAATTACCTCGTTAGATCTGGATGAAAACAAAAATATTATTATTGTTATGATGTCATTAAAATCATTACGATTTGTAGTAAAAATGTTCAAATTAGTATTCATATGCACTTAGGTTCCAATTACTGATACCTAACTGTACGTAATGAATGAATGCAAGCATGCATATAATAATATCTGGTGCACTTGACTTTCAGTGGCTAATAAATGTTACTTGAGCTTGAACGGCAAAATTGCTCTAAAAAGTAGCTATACTCACCTTCTTCTAACAAAATGAACTAGAAGTTGCTCAACAGCTTTATAGAATCATCAAGAGAGCTAATAGTACTTGCACTAGCTAAAACTTTTCAAGTTCCCTTTCATCTGGTTATAAAATGTTGTATTGCATCACCTAACATGAGATGATTATTGAAAAGTATCTACAAAACCTCAATTCACTTCTAGAACAGATATTTTAACTACCTATAGACCACCTACTACATAATTCCTACTACTCTCAATCCAAATATTGCTAACCCTTTTACCTAAAACCAGACCTGATTTAACTATGTATCTATTATGGTATTAATTTTGAACGTTAGTTTACATTAGTGTTTACCAAGTGTTCCTATTTAATATTCTTTTGTTTATAGGTCAAGGTATAGAGTAGGCGATGATTTTTCATGATTCATTATCGTCAACAGGATCTTAAAACACAGTACGGTATCTGTGCACGATAACAATATCCTACTCTTAAGTTAAAAAGTGGTAGATACGTAGGTTAAAGTGAGACTGTGAGTTTGTATGAACATGCTACCTTGTTATCTACATGACACTACTGTGATTAAATACCTGACCTAATCTAAAGAGTATTGTGTTTGCTAAATCAAATGACAAGTCAAATAATATTAACTTTTATTAATGCACGTGTTTAGCCTCCCTTTTAATTCCTGGGCTAATATTTTCATTTTTTACCTAAATTCTTTTACTGACAAAGAGTGAAGATAAGAGATGAACAATGCTATTTGAGTTTGTTTTGTGCATTAACAACTCAAAATTGTGTGTGTACCATACACTGTGCACATAGTATCCTTCAAACTACTGCTAGCGTTCTAAAAGCAAGTTTCTACTCTGATGAATCTGAGATTAACAAAACTGCATACATAATACATGTGCAAATATCTTTTCATGACTTACTAAAATTATGTATAGTAGGACTAGTAGTGTTCCTATGCACAGTAGATAGGTAATTATTAACTACCTGTATAGAGTACAGCTGCATTACTATTTATTTCATGCTTGGCTAAATTAGTAATAATTCCGTGAATTATTCATTTTAGCATCCTCGTACCGTGTTACAAGTAGGACACACCAAATACAAAAGGCCGCAAAATACTCGTGAAGCGACTATCAACCCAAATGAACAACGCACAAATAAAAACATAATCCCAATTTACATTTTTGTAAACAAGAGTTGAAAAAATTATCGTATTTGTGATGTGCCAAATAAACGTTAACATTTATAGCTCAAAGTAGAAATGTACAGGAATGGTCAGTTATAATAATACTTAAACTATGTGAATGTGTATGAGCTGTATTGCACATTGCATTTAACTTGAATTGTGGCAGTGAATCATTAAAACTTCATTAATGTTTATGTAAACATCACATACAACTAGTACTTGTACTTATATAACTTTATGTTAACTGTGTGGGTATTGATATGTAGAACTCATCATCATGTATTTCATATGTAAATAGTACTGAGCCCGACAGACTTTAATAATTTATTCATGGAGCTTAAACACTTGTCCCAGAATACAGGCTTATTAAGATTATAAGTAAGGGCAAGGTGTTAAGTAGTCATCATCTGTCATATATGAAAACAAACAGACTGTTTCGCTTAAGTAAACTTCAATGAGCTACCATTTTCAATCAAAACATTCTATATTTACTGACTGTCCATTAAATTCTCTTAAAAGTACAAGTAAGTACAACTACAAGCTTTGATAATTCCATACTACATGATTTAATTTATCAGCCACCATGCACTGACACATGTAGACAATACTAGATACGATGGATTAAGTTCAAAAGAAACTAATTATGCTGACACAGGTGCATTTTCTAATAAAACATGCGTATTATTATTAACTACTAAATTGTACATCCTGTCAGTTACATTTTGAATCTATTTGTACAACACACTCGATAAACAGAGACACCTGAAAAAGCATGCGTCATAGTCGTTAATACGAAAAATGATGATTTCTCGATAAGATTTCCTTTTAATGAAATGCTCATTGGCACACAGAAATGTCCTGTCATTAATTTCAATTGACGCTATAAGTACATTGGCATTGCTGGAGATTCATTCTACTTACTCTAGCACCCTTGATTACTCATTGCGAACAAATGAGTCGTTGAATAGACTAACAAAACTATATTTACACTGCATGAGAAATTTTGGCTTCATCAACAACGGTCACAAAGTGACAACCCGATGTAATTACAATAGAAATTGATCGATCTTACTTGCATAGAAAAACATGGAACTTTCATTAATCGAATTGAATATTTACGTTATTTACTTAATGATAGCCTACAAAAGCAGTGTCACAATATACTTAACATAAGTTCTATGTTTCTATGTTGTTTCGGTTGTGAGAATATACATGCAAATTCAGAATAACAGAAAACTGCCCTTGAATTCGTACTTGAGAGATCAGGGTGTCTTTGCCTGTATGTATTGCTTATTTTACACCAATTTAACAAGCCATGCACTTTATCTGCCATTTCGGCTTTCGAAGGACTAAAACAGATTTAGAGGTTAATATGACCGGTGCACCTCTACAGAGCAAAATCATATCTAGCTGATTGTTCAAAGGTACAATATTATATAGGAAGGAAAAAATTGATGGTTAAGATATAAATTTTTGGCATTGGGAGCAAAAGGCAAAGTATATTATTGAAAGGTACGGATGTTAAAGCTTCTTGTTCTTATAAGGTCATACTAAAGCTTCAACTCGATAGCATAGAAAACAATACAGTAAAGGTAGATTTAAATTATCAAAATAATGATCCTTGCTGCACTTAAACCTTTACCTACTACTATTGGACCTTTAGATCAGTTATTAATATTAATTGATCAAATCAACATAAATTGATGTTCAATTGAAATGACTGAATTAATGCACAAGAAATAAGAAAAGAAATTATTCCTACAACTTCAATGATTTCTCAATTCAAAACAGGGTGAATGAGCTATAGAGATACTGGTCGCACATGTTGTCTTTTTTTCCTTTGACTATCCTTTCGCAACGTGAACAACACAAAAACTATGTCATATAATTTTTACCTACAAGCAATTACTAGTAATGATATTTTTCTTTGTACCAGAATTACAAAACTGTTTTTCTTACCGGTAATTTTTGCTTCTACCGGATCGGTTTCTTCTTGGTTGAGAAAAACGTTGGCCAAACTTGCAGGCATTTTGCTACGTTTAGCCTCTCCGGGAACTTTTGTGACCAATTTGTGTTCGCTCTGTCAAAATAGATAAGTTAATAATGAAAAGATGAAAAATTATACTTTACATCTTTTAAGAAAAATCGTGCAGGCAAAATCGATACCTTTTCTACTCAAGAATCACACAAGGAATGACAGAGACAGCATAATTGCAAAAAACAGAACAAAGAGCTATATACTTCTGACTTGGTCCACACAAGGTTACAGTTTGTGGTACAATGTTGTTTCTTACTTAACTCGGCTAAGAACGTTTTCTTATTGTTACTAAGATGTTAGAGTCTCTGCAATTATTACAACCTACTCATTCGTGGTGTATTCGCACACTCATCTACATTTTCCAAAACACACACTCACACACACAAGACATGTACAAAAGTACGAATGATTACTTACTGTTGTTAATAGCGTACTTGGTCGTAATGTTCAGTAAAGACGCGATGAATTGAGTTTCGTGTGGTCAACAACGGTAAACAAAAGGGAGAGTGAATTGTACTTATGTGTATTATATAATGATCTTACGCTCCATGGGTTTGCATTGCACCTTTGTACTTACAACTGAGTCAAGACGAGAAAGAGGTGTTTTCAGAGCTATCCACCATCAGAATACTTGCTGATACAATGTCTGTGAATGTATGAAGGCTTGTGTCGCGAGCACCGTTCCTTTTTGCCTATTATATAGCTTCCCCCTTAATAATGTCCATCCACACCAAACACATCAAGCCAACAGATCATTTATATGACATGCACTTACGTCAGCCGCGGATGGATGTACATCATGCAAATATCTTACTATAGATACGTAATACATTTACAGAAGGCAAAACTTTTAGTACATACACACATACACACATAATATGTTTGTACCTACACCTAGGTATACACAAACTATGTTTATTATTGAACAATTATTGTACTAAACCCATGTTACTTTAGTAAACTACTTACTTAGATGAAAATGGAAGTCCTTGATATTTTCATATCAAACCAGTACACCAAAAAGTGCAAACGTATGATAAATAGAATGGTTTATTGTTAAAGTATATAGGTATAGATACGAAACAAAAATAGTTTGTAGTTTGTACTGACCTAAGGTATTTTTCTGTGGAAATTGTTACACAGAAATAATTCTAGTACTATTGTACTGATGTTGTGTTGTTTATTTGGATCTCCTGGTGTACCTATTATTATGCAAATCATGTTATTATAGAATGTCCGCATGAGTGACTCATTTCTTGACAATAAGATCAATTTACCTTTGTTTGTTGAATTTGACCTATAATTTAAAGATTTTTTGTGAGCTACTATTACTTAAATATACAATACTATAATTGTCTTTGTCTGTTGTCATTTCTGATTCCATTTAAGACTAGTTTTTGCATGAGGTATGCTCACGATGAGTGGTTATTGCAGATAACTAACGTGAATCATTTTTTCACGCTGATGAAACAATTTTTTATCTCTTTTTGTACCACTGAATCTTGGCAGGAGTCTGTGATTTACACGTGTTTTACGCTTTTGTGTTTTGATGTGTGGACTCAATTAGCTTGCCTGTGTATAGTTGATAGTGTAATAATTATTTACTGACAGCAATTTGGGTTAAGTGAATTGTAGTTTTTTTATTGAACATGAGTTTAGCAAATGTCATTGCATTGACTATTTAAATATTTTTAACTTATAGTTTGAAAAGACCCAAACATTTGAAAGCACAACAAACAATGTATACAAAAATTCATTTAATTTTTTCCATATTTTTAGAACAATTTTTTAGAAGTTCCATTGCCAATGGGGCAAGCTTTTAATTACAGTACCTCAGCATCGCTTTTAAAAAAATGAATCCAGATTGTTTTCAATTTAATGTATCTATGTAGGTAGCCAGTTGAAAGGGAGTGTATCATGTCAATTTGTACCTTTTAGATTTCCAGTGAGCACACATAACGTATTTTAGCCGAGCTCATCCCAATAATGTACCTAAGTAGTTAAGTACCACGAATCAGATTCTCTTAGCCTGCCTTGTCCAGGACAAGTGTGTGTATATTAATTGTCCAATCTGCTGTAATACATTATGTTATGATGTGGGCTCAATGGCTCAAGTCTAAGAAGTACAACGGAATGCCATGCTATGGGTTGTAATAAAAAAGCCGAATTCGCAAAAAGGCAATAATGTAAATTAGAATATTTCCTAAAAGCTTTTTTTACATTTTTATGGCATTGCGGTGTAATATAGAAACGTTTGGTGCATGCACAATGAACAACTGTATAATAAGTTAAACTTGAGCGCAGCTTTATTCTTCGTCTGAATTACATGCTCTACTGATGATGCATTACTTTTTTGCTCACGTATGTGTGACTGTGACACATGTCTTGATTCTTCATTTTATTTCAGCAATCGTCCAGTTCCCATTTTAAAAGCCTCGTTCATATAATTTATACTAATTTGTTTTGTAAGGAATGTGTTCAGTCCTCATGAAATTTTCTTGTCGCCTTAATTTCACTCTTTTACGGTTTGCACCCAAAGACTCTTTCCGTTGCATTAATATTGTTGCACAAAAATGAGAAATGTGAACCAAAGCCCATCTCAAGTCATTTCTAAATAGTAGTACGTGTCTGCAAGCATTAATTCACTTGTCATATATAAAAAAGTACCTGTGTAAAACCTTCCATTACCGCAGATACCGGTTACACTATACTAATTTGGCATAATGATGGCGAAGATTTTATAAATATTGTTTACACTTTTTACATGAAGAAAGAAATGAACAAACGAGACAGAATTTCATGCATAAATTGTGAGAATAATCACGACTTACGTTTATGCCTATGAGACAAAAGCATGTGGGTTACTTAGGTAAGCCTAATTAGTTGTTGCTTTGTCTCAATTCGATTTTTTGCTATGCAAAATGTTGGAACAACAATTAAGGTGGAGGGACATGACAAGACATATAAATAATCGTATCTTCTAATCATTTGTGATGTAATACAATTGTGTAAATAATGTTATAATATAAGTGACTCCGTTTTTGACAATAGATCAATTTACAATAGGTAATTTGTAGGTATGATGAATTTGGATAATATAATCTGTAACTTCATCATATTATTTATATGTATTCAAAAAACAAGCTGTACTTTATTATGAACTCCTTGATATTCACACCTATACAACCTATAGATTCCATCATAATAGGAATTCAATATGCAAACAACATTGGGACAAAAGACCTTCAAATACGCCAAAAATTAAAAAGTAAGCACCTCCAGTTTAAATGGCAGTATGTGACACATTAATTTAATCAACAATTTACGTCATTGCAGTTTGCATTTATTGCTGTAATATTGTTTTGCACAACGATGAGTCAGAGTCAGATCACACCAGAATGAAGACGCAGTGACATACTAAAATGGAGTAAGGTCGTTGAAAAAACATCCAACAAAAAATGAGTCATAGGCATAATGCATACTTTACACTGAAACGCAGCAATATGCGATTGTAGTTGAATTATATTTTTAACAAAGTAATTTTGGTATACACAGTCTATAATTGGACTACAATACTTATTCAACTATTCCGTTGTATCACCACTTCAAGAAAAAGACAAGGCTAGGAAACGTGCGTAAGTTAAATTCAAATTAGCACTACGCATGAAAATCTGGGTTGAATAAATATAAGTAATACAATTTACAATGTAAGTTGTTAGTACACATATTGTAGCAGCAACCGCAGCAGTAAAAGTAAACTCCATAATATTATAGAACTATTTTGCCCCAACATGTAGTACAATATTCATTTATGCTATGCTGTATAGGTAATAAGCACATGGCATAATAAGCATTCCTTCTAATTGTAAGTACAAGCGATCTCACTGAATATGCATACGCGATACGCGCAAAAGTAATAAAACAGTAAGTAATATGATACACAGGTATATTAAGATAAACCAAATTGTTATGTAGCTTTATAGCACATAAGCAAATCTTACTGTTGTATGGGTTGGGTGAGACAGATAACCTTCAAGCATTTAGGTAACGTCGTACGTAGTGTGAATGAAAAGGTAAGTGTATTGTATACATATGTATTCACAATCAGATGTTTGTTTGATTGTGTATAGTATAGGTAATGTAGACCATACTTAACATTAACATCATCAAGATTCATTAGTTTTTATCTATACCTATTTTATGTGCAATAATAATAATAAAATAATTAATAAATTTTACATCTTTACATCATTTTTGCTTTGTTTTTTGCTTTTTTGATCACAAAGGAATAAACTGTGTGTGTGTGCTCGTAAAAGTTTATTCTTCAGAAATGAAAATTATTATAAATATTATGTGAGATCCATTATTATTCCATTAAAACTAATTGTAGTCTCAATCTAAAATCCAAGAGTAGAATCAGTAATTCTGAATAATAATGAGTCTTCTAGGCCGCTCCTCTGGGTCATTGAGAGTTAAAAATAAGCACTTTCAATTAGATATGCATAAATGCTAAACTCATGCATTTTAGTTATATTCAAAATGTTGATGAGGTATTAACACAGGGACGCGCTAAGGAGTTAAGAAGAACTTCCAACCGTAAGAGTAAACTGTCTAAATACACTCCCATTTTTTCAATGTCAAGCACAATAGAAAAGGAAGTACGACATTAGAAAAGACGACAAAGGAAATCCTGACATCACACTTATGTCATCATGATTTAATCTTTTATGCTACAATCATTTCTTATTTTAATTAGAGACAATAGAAGGGAGTTGTTTGATTTAGATTTAGGTCAAATAGCACCAAATAAGTTTTGTAAACTTTTTTCTACTTTTGGATTGCATTTACAAGCTGCCACAATAGAAATCGTATAGGTATTATGGGAATCTTATTGTGTAGTATGTGTAGGCAGTCTACAAATGAATCAATGCCCGTGAGGTCTGCATATACCTATACCCTTTTTCAGTATCAATTAAATTTAATGAGGTTCTGTAAACTGTAATTTATTCTAATAATTGTTCATTGAAATTTAATCGCTTTTTATTCTTGATTTCTTGTAAATGCATATTTATTTATATTGGGTGATTGTATGTGGAAGAAGTTCTGAGACCGAGAATCGTAGATAAGTACATGCAGCTGGTAAATAAATGGTGATTTTGAAATTAATGATTGATGAATGCACGGTCACGTAGGTCACAAATGTAATAAAAGGCAGGATGTGGTGTAACGTGTGTAACCTTCTGGATAAGCAATCAATTTTATAATAATACGACTCGGTACACATGCACTAAATTGATTTATAGCAGATATGAGGTTAACTCCAATCCTCCTCTCACAATTAGTCCTCATTAATTTTACATTACTCTTTATGTTTCTTCATTTAGTCATTCGATCTGATCCTTTATTTTATTTTGTCTAAAATCTCATCAGGTAGAATGATATGTATTACCCATACCTTTTTATACACACCGCAATTTTTTCAATTACCAATATTAGTAAAACATATAATACATTGTACATTTATGCCAACAAAGCTAAAGGTAGGTATCTGTATGTAGGTATGTAGGTTTAATATGATGTATCTTAATTTGCTAATAACGTGTGATAAAGGTATAACTGAGAACGTAATTGGGTAGTTGGATTTTGTATTTGTATACATGAAGTTCCACATTTTATTTAATCTGTGTAAAAATCTTTCTTTATTGTATGTGTATCTTTAAGCTACTAAAAGAACATCACACACATTATAACACTTCCACTTGCTAAGATTGCACCAATAATTACGTATCAATTCATGCAATTTATACCTAACCTACCCTTACTTATATATACACATACTTCTATTTACGCCATAATATTTCATGGCTGGTAATTAATGGCCTTTAAAACAAAGGAATTTGCCTTTAAGTTTTTTCCAGGCCTTTAAAATAAGTGGATA
>JAQFYB010007093.1:0-11255 GCA_034694085.1 Pogonognathellus longicornis
ATGCGTCAGGATCCGCCCATCAAGTAAAGAAGAGTGGATGTAAACCAAACGGCAAAAACGTCGCGCGTAGCGCGAAAGGATTGTAAAATTTTTACAATATTTCGTAAAAAAATTGTCTTTTTTGGATTTTAGAGGGACAATTGCCCATTTTCACTTCCCTAGTATGCGGTTGAGTAAATGTATACAAAAATGGGCTATAACCTCTTAAATGTTGACAATATTGACCGAAAACGTCAAAATATTGATAAAATTTTCGATAAAATATTTTTTATATTTAAAAATACTTACTCTAAAATGAAATGAAAAATGGAGATTTGAGGCTTCAGTTGTGTAGAGGAAGAAACAACAGAGTCGGAAATCAAAAAGTATCTACCCTTTGGTTGTAACCAATTTTATGTGAAATAGTGGAAAGTTGTGCATGTTTCCAGCCTGTCCCGGCCCTCTGACCGTCCCGGCCCGGAGGGGTTCCCTCCCCTGGCCACCTCGTCGTTACGGTACTGGCTCCTACTACACAACACGTTGAATTAGGATCGTAAGAAGAAGCAACGTTAGATTCATTATGGGGTGGTTGTGCTTTCAAGATAACAAAGAGTTGTGAGAAAGAAACTAATCGCAAGCCACGCCACGCTTTCTTCACAGCTCATCCCAAATAAATTCCAGTATTACACAGATTACACCTTCAACACCCATCAATACTCCCACTCACTCTCAAATCCAAAACGAGAGCTAGGCTTAGACTCCACCCTTACTTACTCTCTTAGACTTACAGCTAACCAGAATTACTCCTACAACTACGTACGAACTGCTCCACACACAAACACGTGCACGTGCTACACACGGACAAACACGTACAACAAGGCACAGTGTGTTCGTCATATTTCGATGAAACGAGTACTACCTTATAATATTGTTACATGTAAGCTATATGGGTATATAGGATAGAAACGTAAATTGACAAAGGAAGGAGCTATGGAACTACACATACTCAATTTACTTTCAACTGTTGTTAATCCAGGAAGAGAATAGAGGCATTTTACTTTGAAAAGGTGAAGTGAGTTGGAGTGAGTTTTAGCTCAAGTCGGAGTCGCACCATGCAAAAGGCATGGCATACAGAAACAGCAAAGTCAATAGCAACAACTTGAAGACGTACGGCTTAACTTAAGAGATAGGTGATCAACTTGAGAAAATAATTTAGCAGTTCAATTCTAGTATTTAGTATTGATGTGCAATTTTCATGGTTCCGTAATGTAATGACATTCGAGCATTATAATTGGATTTCATGTTGTAGGTAGGTACTTGTAGATTTGTTAACACGAGAGGATGTTGTGTACAGAATTGTATCATAAAATAAATAGAATGCCTCTCTATCTAGAGCTACTAGTACTCTACAGGAAAGTCAATAGCATTTGGAATTAATAGGAAGAGTCGATAGTGTCGAGCCTTAATAGCCCAAACAGTCTATAAAGAATCGAAAACGAAATCTGGAGAGGTATATAATATAATGTGTAGCATACTGTTCAATTTACACGAGTACAAATAATACACGAGTAAAAAGCGACAGACGCTTGTGTACATTTTCGAAAGCATATGGGACACATTGTTCTCCAGAGAATGAAACAGTCGTAAAATTGGAAGCATACTTTGTTTAGATTCAGTGTTCTACATTCGGAATATTATTCATTCAACCGTATAAATCTTACAGTGCAGAAATGTAATACATGTAATGCATGTAATACTCACTTTTCCTAAACAATGTAAAATTACATATAAAGAAATTTAAAATTTTTACAATTAATCATTGAGATTCAATACTAATGCAAAATACGAGTAGGGACATGGAGAAAGGATAAATTAGAGTTTTTGAATCTGGAGAAAGGACCTACCTATTTAAACATAGATTAAATACATACACACCCTGTATATTGTTGCACTGCCAACACATTTAAACTTTCTTCGAGCTGGAAAATTCACTATAATGAGTTTTCTAGTAATATTTCCAGGAATTGAGTCCGTGCTAAAAATTGTGTATATTTTGTATCCTTGGCTGAGAGTGGGGTCGTTGCTCACTTATTTCTTTCTAATTAAAAAGCAATAAGTTAAGACAGTCGGGAAGTTGCGTAGTGTACACGATTTGCTGTTGCTCGCTGAGCTAAGGCACTATTTACTTACATGTTTAATGTTTGCCTCACTTGACAATTCAAGTCATGGCTTTACTAATAGTGACACACCGTTACACAGAGTATCCTTCCTATGTTATATAGGTACCTAACTTTGATAAGTCTTTTTGTACGTATCAAATGTAGCTATGGTATAAAGTTTCTCACCTCCACTCTTTATTCAGTGTAAAATTTGGAATTCTCATCTGCTATTCATGTGCACTATAGTTGCACTCCAACAACAAAAGTATAGTTTTGACTTTCACAGAAAAACCGAAAGACTGGAATGTCTTTTTGCCAATTCACAGACAGACTCAACTCAACCAAAAGCTCTACCTGGTCTAGTTAGTAGTAGGTAGACACGAAAAGTACAAGGAGTGTTTACTATCGTAGGAATATGCTTGAGGGTTTTAGCGTTGTAAGTATATGACTATTTAGGTAGATATTGATAGGTTCGTTACGTTCGTTCTGTAAATTTCGATTTTATTTCTTTACCTTCACCTATCTTTATGTGGAGGCTATAAAACTTATCGAATTCCATTATTTCCAAGACATTCATCAAAATTTCGTATGAATACTAAATCAAAGAACATTGCTAACAAAGTGAAAAACTTGAAAGCCGTCAGCTCTCAACTTCCTTTCTTGCTGATAAACTTTATAAAATATATCCCATCACTCTCCTGGTGTTGACTTTCTTTTCGTTCTTGGATATTTCACTTTCTATGTTAAACCAATGTGAATTTCATTTTCAATGGCCAATAAACGCAGAGAATCTAGCCGTAGCATTGATTGACTTCCGTTAGACGAGAACTCATTTATTTTTAATACTTTACGGACCTAAAAAAATTGTTCTAATACCGTGATGTCATCATAGGACACCCGTAGGGTGTTCCAGAAACTATTATGACTGGAATACTCAAAGAACATATCTATACCGTCAAAAAAATCAAATTTTGTGACCCTATGATGGCTTCCCAGGCATCAACGGCGGTTTTACAATTAGTTAGCCCTTGAAGCTCCTAAAACAAAAATTTGATGTCCACACTACCAATTCGCGAAGAATGTTAAAGAACAATTGAAAAACCACTTAGATACTAGAAAAGAAACTAAAGTTAATCTTGTTAATATAAAAAACGGTTAATCAATGAAAATATTTCTGATTTAGGGCACAATTATTACAATACAGATAAATGCTAGTAATTTTTTTCTTCCAATCCTTCCACTCCTTCTAGGGTTGGTTTTTGAAGAAAAAGAGTTTTACGGGAAATAGCAAGTATACCTTATACAAAATACTTGTATTAACTCCCTAATAGATAACTCATGAGTCATATGACTCACAATACAATGGAATATTACAAGGAATCCATATAATATCCTGTAATGAATATAGCACTTGCCATGTGTTTGCAGTAGTAAACTTAGTAATACAAATAGTAGTAGTATTTTTCCAGAACGGAGCTACTCATGTACGCATTGTACATACATATTATATCTATATGATTTCCACTTTCTTTTTGGCTGAAAGTCCAGCACAAGTTATTTATTTGTAGTTGATGGAATTCCTACTGCGTACTATTTTCCTCGAACACTTTCTCCCTTTTATTTGTAAAGTGTGTACTATTTGTATGTATATTATGTGGTATTTGTGTGTCTTGGCTACCAAAGACGGATTATTACGAAAGGTTGGTTTCACAAGGCTCGTCTCACATGCCGTTAAACCAACATAACACAAAACATCATGGACGAGAAGAAGAGAATCGACATCGACTAGCAATTCATAGCCGTCGACGTGTGTTAGTTATTACTGCCGATACACTGCCATAGGAATAATAAATAGAAAGCTGTATGTAGCTTTTTAATAGAGACTGACATGGCACACGAGAGGAGATATTATTATTATTGCCGGATACAACAGACAGCAAGTGAGTAGCGAGTAAGTTGTGTAGTAGAGGGCTGTAGATGGGAGAAAGGCGACAATGATGTTGTAATGTAAAGCATAAAGGGCGAACATGATTGCCCGTCCGTCAGAGTTCACATTTCTCCTCACTTCCATCCAACTAGAAATTAATAGCGTTGCACAAGAACATTACATGATAATATTCTCTCTGTACTTCATTGAAAAGGAAATTCGCCTCGGGCCAAATGTATGGCTGTGTGAGTCTCATATCTTTTACCTCGCTGGCTTGGAGGTTCCGTTGTTAAAGAAATTATTCCCTTTTACTTTTCCACTCCACGGTGTGAACAAAGGACCAGACAAAGTCCAACCACCCCAAATCCTCCAGCCATTTCTCTTTGTAACCCTTTGCAATCCACCAATATTTACCTTTCTCTACTTTTACCACCAAGGCTGCTATACGACATCAAGAAACGCACTAACTGGCAAATATCAATTTTCTCCTATCATTTCGGCCCAATTAAAATATCTTTAATCTTCAGCCCAAGCAACTCACACTGCATAATATTCAGAAGTCAATTGGATAGGTCAGAGTTCGAGCACATTACAATTTGTAATGTCCTCGAACTCTGACCTGTGTTGATGCATTTTATTTATGATCACACAAGCATATTAAATACAGAGTCTGTAGAGCAATGCGACTCAAGATTAATAATGCATTGCTTTCCTTTCTTTCACAAATACTATATGATTAGGCTTCATTACTTTCTGGCAGCATAGTATTTAATTAAAGGGGATTTTAATTCTGCCAAAAGGAAGTAAGCTATTGTACTATGTATTAATTTTGGTTCGTTTAATAAACCAAACCATGTAGGGTGCCGTAGGAATTTTTGATTGAAATTAGCATTATGTGGCCAAAAATACTCGCGCAATTATACATGTGTTTTTTTATAAATTAAAAAGTTTTACTTACAATGATTGAAGATTTGGAATATGCTCAAAAGATCCAGGCATAATACACGTTATCTGATTTTCTGCAAGAGACCTGCAAACAATAATATAATTTTTTTAGCAAAAGCTTTGGTTTTCATTCATTAAAAATTCAATAATTATTAACTTCCTCTATACATAAAGTGCATAAATTACGTAGAGCTTTGTGTTACTTAAAGTACCTACCTAAAACAGTTTCAGTAATCACACGTGCTTCCACATCTTTAATATAAAATTACATTCACAGAGCATTGGAAGAATTTAAAATCTCACAATCATGCATGAAAGGTGAGATTAGGGTTAGAGTGCATTCACAATTTAAATTGAATAAAATAGAGCTATAGTTGGGTTTGCACTTTTGGTAGGTACAACTAGAAATCATGGACATAGGTCTAGTGATTTGATCATTACATTTGAGCAAATTAAATGTAAAGCTGAAAGAGGACGTGTACTAGACGAATTGTGAGATATGTTGATTTGTATTGAGGTGGAAAGGGAAAAGTGTGTTATAGTGGTTTGTGGAGTGCATCTATGTGTGGTATGTGCACTTGTTCGTTAGTTGGTGGCTACATGGCTAACTAAGCACTTGTGAGATTCATTTGGATTCTGTCTGGCCAATTAGTTAGCAAAGACATACACACAAAGAGTGAAACTTGTTAGCAAACTGCAATTACTGTTGATTGTTTCCTACAGAGGCGGAAAGAGCGAGAAGTGACTGCATCACATCACACCCACTAATGTACACATAAACACAAATGAGTATAACACATCTCGTTCATGTCCCAACTAATTTTTGCTCGGTGAACTGCCACTATCACAGCTTAAGACACCGGTGTGGAGTATAAAGACTGTCATATCAGAATAAGTAGTGCAATAGTACAAGTCGTAATGCATTATATTAGAGATATGTCTGTGGGTGCCATGGGTGAAAAGAAAGCAAGGAAATTATTATAAAGCACACTATACACGAACAAGGGATATAACATAGATATGCTTTTGTTTATATTCTGTTGGCAAGTTAGCAGCGTGCAGAATTCGTTTTTGAAGAAAAAGAGGTAGAGAAAGAAACGGTGGGGGTATTCAGCACTTACAAAGTTTTCAGATGAGCCAGTCCAACGAACATCTTATTATTTATCTCCTTCAATTTGTTTCCCGAGAGAGTTCTGCAAACAAGAACAGAAGTACATATTTAGACATGTTTTCTGTCTGCAGTCAGAGTCAACTTCCTTTTAGACCATTTCACTTTGTTTTCAAAGAAATCTTGTAGCACTATTATAGTCCCGTAGTGTACAGCAATGTGTAAAATATATACATGTACAATATCTGTGTGCAGTATATAAGCTACATTCAAACTGATACTCTGTTTGTTCATAACTCACTATTACACGCTGTTGTTTTCCCCAAAGCATTCACACAAACGCATATGTAGGTGTGTATACATTTATAAATAATGTACATACATAGCTATATATTGCTATGTGACTGATGTGCTGTTCATTTCTATTAGCACAACACTGCACTAGTAAAAATTCACATCCAGTTCAACTCTACGCACGAGCATCAGCAGAAATGTTCAGAATATCTTTTACAAATGATTTACTCGGCAAATTTTTCTCTTTGCTAAAGTGTGCTTTGAGATGTGTGTTGTTTGGAGTGAAGTGTTGCTGTTGGGAAAAAGTGAAAACTAAATCACGCACTTAAACGCTAATCTTACGCTTAGATACTACTATTAGCCATATCATGGAAGTAAGTTATTTGCCTTCTCCATTCCTAACTATAACATTACCATTTAAGTGTAAACATTGTATTTCATTGCACATCAACTTTCGTTCTGCCATACACATGTAGCGCAAATCAGTTCTGCACTGTGCACATAATATATTATCCTATGTACGACTTCAATTGGTATTTGCACATACACTGTGTGTTGTACACTCCATCCATGCACTATGTATCTATCCATGTAGCATAGTTGTCAAAAACTTAGTTTTGTGTGTATAGATGTGATTAGCCATTCATTGGAAGAATATGTGATAGGAAGAGCAGAACGAGAGAGGGAGAGAAAGAGAGTCGAGGGAAGTTGGTGTAGTATAACACAAGTGCTATCAAGGAGAGTAAAAACTTTGGTTGACTAGCCGTCTACAGCTCCAAACTTAAAAGTAAGTCTGAAAACTCAAGTCATAGAGATAGTGCGGTGGAAGTAGTGTGTATGTGTATGGAGTAAAGAGTTAGAATAGTGAAGGAAGGCAAAGCTGTCACAGTCTTCAAAGTACTTTGAACACTTTTACTTCCTTGTTATTGAAAAAGGTTCACAGAACAACAGAGACGACCGTCCCTACTAACTCCGCTAAGATTTCTTCACAATAACAACACGAGCACACTATTTTAGCTTTGTGCAACATTATCATGAACCTGAGACTGAGCAACTGTGCCTAATAGTAAATTGAAAAAACTTAGTATTGCACTACTACTGCCACTATTACAGAATACCTACTACTTTTAGTGTCTACTGCTACCTTTACTCAATTCCATGACGGGAGCCTTACATGTTCTGACATTAAGGAAGGTACACACATGCATACACATATACATAGTAGAGGATAAAGTAGTAGTGGCAACAGTAGTATGTCTTGTAGTGGTAAGTTAGTGAGAGTTGACTATGGGAAGTGTGTTATATTATAGAAATAGCATTAGTAAGTAGTCTTAGTTGGTTGGTAGGGAGTGGAAATAGTATTAGCCATCCTATACATAAGTACTGCACAAATTGAGACAAGAAAAGCCTGCATTAGGAACACGAAAACTTTTCCTTTTTCCATTTCGGACATGTGAATTATTCATAGAGACTTTTATTCATCCATCCATCATGTAGTTGGCAATCAATTCAATTCACCATCCTTCCCTTCTTTGTCCTCTCTGCTCCGTCAGACACACAGTCGAGTCTTTTATACACGTACAATAGTCACACAGTCACTAGGAGACTAGGTAAAAAAGTCATGTCCCATCCACACACACTGCATCTTCCATTCTCCACCAAAAAACGACCAACACAATGTTTCTTCAATCTCAACCTATCTTCTATTTGTACACCATCAAACCAAACCAGCACTACCCAACTCACACATCCAGTTATCCAGCTTCGATCCTCCGATTTCCTCTTCTTTTGCAACTACCTGGACAACGTTGAAGATTATGTATGTCCATCTTAAGCACAGCCTTCTAATGTCTGTCCACATTAACCACAACTCATCTATACTTATGTATGTACTTATACACACCTTGATACATGCATTACATAACCACACATAGCATAAGTATTGTAGCGTAGTGTATTGTACATGTATTGTAACAAAACTAATATATTTAATGTAGCTAATGTGTATATATGTGCATACATACATCGCCTAATAATATAACGCTACACTAATACATAACATACCACAAGTCATCTTCGTCAATTCAACTTGGCACATCCAAAAACAAAACACTTTTGTTTCCTCCCACCTTTCTAGATACGTAGACCTTAGTATGAACAACTTTTATTATTCCTTTGCGTCACAAACACACATCACTCACATATATGCAATAAACAATACTAATAGGTAGCTATGTAGTATGTAGGTATGTAATAAGTGCTTGTTCTTAAAACACTATTCGTAAATTCAATACCTTACAAAATCTATACTTACATTTTCTACCAAAGTAATTTATTGTAAGAGTGAGAGCAATATATTCAGAATCATGAATTATAGAAATTGAAAACAGAATAGGTGCGTAAAAGTATGTGTGTGTGTAGCAATAATGCTATATTATGCATTTTGATTTGACTTGACTTGACATTCGGCCTTTCTCCTCGTCAGCTTTAAAACTACTCAATTAATTCTGCTTTCAATGCATTTCCATTAGTTAATATTATGTGCAAGTAGTTTACGCATAGTGACTTCTCATATTTGCTCATCATCAACATATCGTTGTTTCTGCCATTACATATTAAATGAGTTGTATTGTAGTGAGGGAGAGAGCGACGCAATAGAATTTCGCTTGAAAGACTTAATAATATACGCTAGAAATAATCACAGGTTGGAATTATTACGCATGTCATTATATGATGGTCATGCATGGCAAGTATACATGAACGATTGCTCAATGCTAACTACTACCTACGTACTTGAATGTAAAATTGCAATGCTAAAATTTACACAGCAGATGATTTAATAAGATATAATAAAGAGAGACGGAGACGTTGCGTGTTCAAATATCTGTTTGTGTGTAGGTATGCATAGTTTACATGGAGTAAACAAAGGAGGTAGTAGTAGGGTTGCTTTGCTACATTATTATTATTATTTAAATTATTGCAGATATACCAATTCAAACGCAGATATCAAATTAATTCCAATGAGCCCTCGTTTCTATGCATCAGCATAATCATCATCGTCTTCCTTTTACACACAGTCTTGTTTACGAACCCTTGCCTTGTTAGCACAAGAGCAACAGCAAGGCAGAAACACACGTTACGCATTAGCTCACGTTTAGAGCACGTTGCAGAATGTATAATAATGACTACAAAAGGTAAACACGGCGCTACAGAGTAAAAATTATTAATTTAACGTGCATAACATTAAATATGACTACTATCATTATAAAGTCGTGTATCTGACTAAAAAGAAATGTGCTGTCTCGGTGTATTAACTTCAAAGTTTGCACTCTTCTAAATAATTAATAAACTGACAGTTTAATGAAAAACTAGAAAATCTGCAACTGAAGAGCTTTTGAGGTAAAAGCATGGTGTATATAGCAAATAACCCTCTCACTATAAAATATCTTCGTGTCTTTTAACTTTTCAACTAAACAATTGCTTTTTGCAAAAATTTCTTGTATCGGCTTTCCACACTTTCCTAAAAGTATATGAGCCAATTTTGACTGCGAAAAACTTTAAACGACGTTAAAATAATGAAAAGAAAAATGAGTGTGCCAACACGCTTGTATGTAAGTAATTGCATGATTGAGCTTATATGGTTGGTTTGTATTGTGAGTGTCAAAACGAGAGTTAGTTAACATGAGTCGCTCGCAATGCTTCTTAACACACTTCCTTAAAAGGAACAAGTGTAGGTATGAGGTTTGTTTGGTAATGAAAGGCATGAAGGCTACATAAACAAGTATCATGTGTGGAAATATATACACACAGGAAATGTACATGGCACGAAAGAGCGTGATGGCAATACATGGAGTGTGCAATGAAATGATTAGTTTACTTAACGATGTATTTAAGTATTTTGTTGAAAGGAGGTGATTAGTAGACATAGGATTTGACTTACACTTCAAGAAGGGCAGAAGCATCACGAAAAGCTCCGTCCTCGATTGCTGAAATTCGATTTCCACTAAGATCCAACTTTTGCAGATGGGGTAACAAGGGAATCCATCCATTTCGTACTCGACTAAGATCATTTCCTGACAAAATCCTATCAGTCAAAAGAAAATAAAGTCAAAAATTTAATTAGCTCAGCTAAAATTAAGTATTTGTACTGGAAATTTTGATTTAGGCAAAGGTTACGGGTCATTTGTGGGGTTAACTAAGTTAGTAGAACAAAAACAAACTCAATGCAAGGCTATGGTCGGAGTTTTTGTGAGTTTGTGGTAGAAACTGGTGTGAAACCTAATGTTAAACTTTGTTTCTCTCACTACTATGCAACATTAGTACAAATGGTAAAAAGATTTGTCTCAGGTGCACTTAAGGGAATCCAAGTGTGAGCAGGTTGATTGTTTTTGTGCCTCCCGCTATCTTTTCCATTGTAATTCACGATATACACATGGATAAGTATGTCGTACACAGTAAATTTACTACTTTTTTATGGAAACGGGAAGACTATATATAAGTACTAAAGTTTTAAGTCAAGATTCATTGCTAGATGCATATGCTAGCTAATACCCACACCACAAAATCTACTCTAAATCCCTTTCTCCGTATGTGGTCAATATAAATGTAACAAAAGAGATGCTATTTTGTCTAGAAACGTGTGTCTTTTACAGAATCTCATAAGAGTGTGTATGTACATGACCCGTGTCACGGCCTACTAGTTAACCAAGACATATTAAAGCTAGGAATGCTCACATCCTACCCCTTAATTCTGAATTTTATTACGTACCTATAGTCCATTTTTTTTTAAATGTCCCTTCATTTTCCGTTTTCAATGTTAAAAATTCTGCATAGATGTTTATTG
>JAQFYB010007094.1:0-11254 GCA_034694085.1 Pogonognathellus longicornis
CACATTTAAAGCATGACTAGGTTTGTTTTCTGTATAGGTGCTGTTGTTGTGTATTTTTTACTATTTTCTATGCTGTTTATATCTTAAACCTAAAGCATTAACATAATTTTTAAATAATATTTTAAGTATTAATTGACATTATCAATTAAAGACTTTGTGCGGTACACGGACTTGAGTTTTTCGTTCTTGTTGTATAGAATTGTGAGTGTATATTATTTGCATGGTTTCAGACGAATCCAACTATTTATACGATTCGAAGTGTGTCAGTGAGTGTTTAAGTTGCTAAATCATTTATAAGCATGCCTATTGTATTGTAATAATTTAATTGTGTATGCATTGATGCATACACAATTGATCAAAAGAATTGCAGTGAAAAGTTGGCAAGTGTACATAGTGTTCTTACACATTTGCTATGGTCAGAGTACGTACAATAAGTCGAAAGTAGCAACTGAGGTGTTAGAACATAAGTTGTAGAGGGTAACCCTTTCCAGTTCTCAGAAATCAAGATTAGGGTCGGGTGCATGCAAGGATGATAGTTGCACTGAAGTATTAATGGCCTTCCAGTTGGCAAATGTAGGTAGTAGGTAGGTATATATCGCCGACAAGACCATCAAACTGTCATATGGCAAACCTGTGCATACGTATAATTACATACAAAATGCATTTAGGTATCTAATATCCCTTGTAACGATTTACCAGGTGGCCGGAAGGAAGGGCTTTCCTCACGTTATTTACGCAAGAATTTGGCGTTGGCCAGACTTGCACAAAAATGAGCTGAAACACGTTAAATACTGCCAGTTTGCTTTTGATCTCAAATGTGACTCAGTGTGTGTAAATCCTTATCACTATGAACGAGTTGTGTCGCCTGGCATTGGTAAGATGTAATAATTAAAGGAATTAATATAATATTAATTTTGTTATGTAATTATATTAATTAATTTCATACTATTGTTAATTAGAGTGTAATTACTTTACATGTTAGATTTGCCATAAAATAGTATTTATTAAAATTGTTATATACTGAAACAGAATATAATTTTTCATTTACCATTTATTACAGATCTATCTGGCCTCAGCATCCAGTCTCCGAGTTCAGCCAGAATAATTAAAGATGAATACTCAGCTGGAAGTTCATCAACTATGGAAATGATTGAACCCTCTGGAGTGTCAGTGAACGTTCCAGTGGTGGATAGCCAATCGTTGATGTCATCATCTGCTACTGGATCCTGTGCAACTAGCGGTGGTGGTAGTAGTGGAGGTGTTGTGTCAACTGTCGGTCCAACAGGTCAAGTATCTCAACCTCAGACAGTTCAGCATCATCCTCCTCCAGCTTCTCCTTATTCACACAATATGGGTGTTAATATCAACTTAAACACACAGCAGGTACAAGGCTTGATTGCATCAGGTGGCTCCGTTGCCAGTGCGGCCTCGCAACCATCCAATAATCCAAGTAATTCCACACTAGTAAGTTCTGGACCGACTTCTCCAATCGACGGAGCAACGAATACTTCTCCAGTACAATTGGGAAATAGTACCTCAGGAGGAAACTCTAATCAAAGGGTGATGGCCGCCCTTACTTCCGGATCATATTACTCATCAGACACTACTCTACAGTCGGGTAAATATCAAATATCCCAGTAACTAATACATTGTTTGTGTACCTAGTCAAATGGAGGCTGGAATCGAGAAAAGAGTTATAGTTAAAATTGTGGTTTTAAAGGGTCAAGTACCTCGGCAGGTAACCGAGCGTTAGGATGCACACCGTACCAAGGAATGGATTCTTACAACGGTATGAATATGCCTGCATCTGCTTCATCACAGCAGAATCCAGGGTCAGATTCAACTGTATCTGCGAATGGTTACTCACATGCGTCTTGGAACGGAAGTCCTAGTAGCACACTCTCTTATCAGGCTCCTGATCTTCGAAGTCATTCTACAAACTATCGTAGGCTTAGTTAATATAATTTTTAAAAGAATGATTATATTTTGCAGTAATCTGCAATGTCTACTATTCTGTTATTTGTATAATAGCTTTGCACCAGCAGCTCTTTCATGACATTAATCTCAACTCGGGACAGCTCTTATCTTCCCAACCTCAGCCCGAGTATTGGTGCTCGATAGCTTATTTCGAATTAGATACTCAGGTACAATATAATATTTTACATTTACAAATGATTATAAGATACGTTTATATTTTCTGTAATTGCAATTATAATATTTGTGGTTAGGTGGGCGAAACATTTAAAGTACCTTCCACTTTGCCAAACGTTACTATTGATGGTTACGTCGATCCGTCTGGAGGAAATCGCTTCTGTTTGGGAGCTCTAAGCAATGTTCATCGCACAGAACAAAGTGAAAAAGCCAGGTGTGTGTTGTTTCTGTCTCATTAAGTACAAGTATAAATTAGTTCCCTAATTTCATTCCTAATTTTTTACTTTTTCAATTTTCGCTAGGTTGCATATTGGGAAAGGAGCACAATTGGAGCTTAAAGGGGAAGGTGATGTTTGGATACGATGCTTATCTGAGCATAGCGTGTTTGTTCAAAGTTATTATTTAGATCGAGAAGCTGGTAGAGCTCCTGGAGACGCAGTTCACAAAGTTTATCCTAACGCGTATATCAAAGTCTTTGACCTTCGACAATGCCATCGTCAAATGCAACAACAAGCGGCAACTGCACAGGCCGCCGCTGCCGCGCAAGCAGCTGCTGTAGCAGGGATAATTCCAGGTGATAGCACTAAAATACTTATACCTAATCAAAAATTCAACTAATTTTATGTATAATTTTAGTCTTAAATCTCCGAGCAGAGCTTTATTTGTAGTTTATTTCTTGACGTCAAAAAACTTTGTTACAATAAAATGCACTGGTTTTGGCGTCTTTGTGAAACTGAAAGATTATTCTGACGGTATATGCACTTCAAATATGAAGTGCATTTAATTATGACCTTAAAGCACTTATTTGCTCCTTTATTTTATAAGGTCCCCATGCAGTCGGTGGAATTGCGCCAGGCATTGCTATCAGTTTGACAGCTGCGGCAGGTATTGGAGTTGACGATTTGCGACGACTTTGCATATTGCGACTGAGCTTCGTCAAAGGTTGGGGCCCTGACTATCCGCGCCAGTCCATTAAAGAAACACCTTGTTGGATAGAAGTAAGTATTGTCAATTATTGTTATATTGTTAATAAGTTGTAGACGTAATGGTATGTAAAACTGAAAGCTCTTTATATAATTAGTCAAACTACCTAGTTTGTTGTCCAGAAAATATTCCAAACAATTCCCAACTTAAATGTTTATAATTGTTGCAGGTCCATTTACATCGAGCTTTGCAATTATTGGATGAAGTTTTGCACACGATGCCCATTGATGGACCAAGAACATTAGATTAATGCAAGAAGCAAATCATCAAAAATGTGAAACGACCTTCAGTTCCAGGATTCTCTTGTTACAAATCACTAGCCAAGTAGGCTAGATAAATAAATAATTTTAATTGGTTAAAATTGTCAAAACATGTCATAATAATATGACGAAAAACAAGGTGTATGTAAGTTCAGTACGGACATTACTGCTTGTTTGAATTTGGACAAAACAAGGAGTTACGTGTGTAGTTAGCTAACTACGGCTGATATGAACTCAAAATCCGAATATTTATGGCACAAATAATTCCGTCTGCTTGCGATGTCTTCTTTTGCTGAGAACGCGTATTTGCTTGAAAATTGTGACTGGGAACAAGTAAACCCGATGTACCTATGGCGTATTAAATATATGGAGAGATATTTACTAAATACTGACAAATATATAAATAATATTAATACAGTTAGTTAGTTAGTTGTAGTGATAAGTTTAATGCTGGCACATTTCTACTGACATAATGTAGAGGTATTCTAAACGCGAAATGTATCCTTTGTTATTATTGTTATTATTATTATTAGTTCATCAATGCATCACGCATTTGAGACAATGTATCCTGCATTTGTTTGTGGTTATCCCCAAAGTTATCCCTAAACTTTGTTCAGCCTAAGATACAGATTTGACCTTATCTTCGCAACACTCGATAAATCCTGTTTATTTATTTGAACTACCTAGTTAATAAAGTTTTATAATACATTTGAACTACATTGAATATGTAATCGAAATGTTGGAATTATGTAAGTGCATGTGGAATATTATGTCCAACTTTTGTATATCAGTTATTGCGAGTAACAATTATTGTCATTGTTGAACCTATATACTTATACTATATATTATTATACTTATAGTACATATTGTAATATATATATTATGCATATTATATATATATTTTAGATTATAAGTGTCGTTGCAGATTTGAGTTTTATATAAAAGTAGGTCACTATTGTTTTAGTTGGTTGTTGTGCCGTTGTGAGAGATTCTCAAAATATTCTCATTCTTGATAAATTGGTGCAACATACTTTAATTTTACACCATTACTGCTATAATATAAATAAACGAATCTATACAAGCGTTACATTATTTTTTCTCCAATGCAATTTGCCAACAAGAAATCATTTATTTTTCATATCATACCTAGATTAAAAATTATAGCTAATAATATGTCAATGTAATTTTTTTTCTAATAGTATAAATCTTTCAAAACTAAGGCATCAAGAGAAACGTCTTATGTATTGTTACAACCTATCTCATTTCATTTGCAAAATAAAAATTGCCGTATTCACACGTGTTTATAATTTACAGAAGGTTTAGATGGTCTAGGTGAAAGAGTTTCATGAAAACGATACAAACATAATTTATAACTTGTCGGTAGTTGCTTATCATATAATAGGAAACTTGTTGAGGATGTTTGTACATTTTTATTCGGGGCTTAAAAGATGTTGGCAGCATCGTGCCCCAATGCTGGATGTGCTTATTTGTTTGTACATGTCTTAAGTCTATATAAGATATTAATAGCATATTTTAAAAAATCGATTTGGTATCAGTTTTCGTGAACACGGCCATCGTGAGCAGTATGTTGTTCAATTCCAGGTATGACTAGATTGTTAAGCTTTGTTAAATATGTTTTGCCATTTGTCTTACACTTACATATTAGCACTGACTGTTATGAAGGTGAGTAAGTTTGCATGGATTTCATGTGTGTTCCATGTTGACTTTGTCTCATGTTTTGCATAATTAAAAGGTATTGACTGCTACTGTATTTGTATTAGTTTTAAAACCTACTTAGAAATGAAATGAGACCAAAAATTAAAAGCTATAACGTAATCGATAAAAGTGAGCTAGAGGCATAATAATGATATGTAAGACATTGCTTTGGCAGTTATCAAGTGATGAATCGTAGAATCGTGAGAAAACAAACATTACTCTTTACTTCGATTGTTCGACAGTGATTGTACCGAACAATTAGATTGTAGGTCTAGGTATATAACAAATTTCAGACACAAAATTAAGTATTTACTAACATTTTAAAGAAGAAAGGAGTAACACCAGTCCAGACAGATTCTGGTTTTTAGTCATAAAATAAGAGTGATCTGAAACCGGAAGATCAAACTATTGTAGTGAGGTAAAAAGAAGCGCTTTCGGAACATTCTTATAATTGTACAATTCATTTGAATTTGTAGTTACTTAGATTTTGTAGTACTGCTTGTGGTTATAATCCAAAATGACTTCCACTTATTATACAGTCTGGATATAATTTTAGCCAAATTAAATTGAATCTGCATAATCAAAGTGTGGCCTTTTCTATTGAAATATTGTGTTTACTATATCGGGATAGAGGAGGGGAGTATCGATCTGTAGATTCAATATTATATTAACATTATTTTATTTTCTACCTAATTCTGTAATGTCATTAACTCAAAACATTTAAAATTACCTTCATAATAATTCTCCTGTAATGTTGTTTTTCAAAATGAATTTAAAAAAAGAAAAAAAATGAGATTACATGCATTTTATTGAAGATTGAAGCATTTACTTAAATTTAAAAGCATTTATTTTTTAATAACCTTCACAATAAACTTTAATAAAAATTATAAACCAGGTATTTCCTACTAAAGTATGTATACCTATAACACTTACTATTTGTGAGCATTGTTTTTTTTCTGTAGTGACTATTTACGTTAGCTTAGCAAAGCAGAATCCCCAAAGCGATTACAGAACGGGGTGATACTTTTGAGCATTCAATCAAGGTTTCTTAAACCCGCCTACAATAGTCAGTGATACAATCTTATTTATCTTTGACATTTTGTTTTACTTTTGGAATTACAGCGAGGCAAACCAAAGTGAAGAAGCATCATGGAGAAAGAAAGAGATAGACCCATGAGTAGAACAGACGCCAACATAAAACCTACAGGTTTCAGAATTCCTGGTGTTGATATGGTATGTTCGAAATCAACTTGATACTATGATACTAGCAATAATATGCGCCTTGCCTAAAAATAATCTATATTTTTGCATATCAGGACAAATTGCAAGAACATTTACAGTTACCGGATCAATTCTGCAATACTTGCACCCTCCGTGAAGGAACGATAGTGATCATCATTCTTTTGCAGGTAATCTTATAAGGAAAATCTGTTAACACACTAACTTGATTATTCTTTACTTAATGTTTTTTTGTTCTATTAAGAGTGTCGCTGTCCTGTTCGTGGCATTCGTTCTCATGTTGCTGATATGGTTCCCCGATCAAACAGAGAAATGGTGGCACAAGAAATTTGCCTTTGACTTTGACTATTACATCAACAATGAAAACGTTGAACTCATCAATGAACTATATCCACGTAAGGCAATTTTTGTACATGAAGGCATATATCGGGTAAAATAACGGATAACCAAAATCTTTCAGTTAATATCTAGTATACACGTATAAGTGTACAAAATGTTCATTTAACGCATTTAATATACAATACAGTATAAAAAATCTTTGGGAATATCGACTTATGCATTTCATATATACTTTAAGGTTATGCTTCACCTAAAGATGTAGCAATAATGGCATAATTAATGAACACATTTATGGATCTTTACTCTTAGTGTGGAGACCATTCGCTTACGCCTTGATTATAGTGCACTCGGTGTACTTCTTCACAGGATGGATGGTCGTTTATGCTCTTGCCAAGAAAACAGTATAGTTATTATTACACCTATAATGAATAATTAATGACGCAACTTGCCCCAAATATGAATAAGAAGATTAGCTATTTTATACAGTCTCTGTGTAAGATACTGAACGAAGTAATGTGATTGTTTGTTTAGGTTCATCCGGGTTGGTATTTGCCATGGCTGATCATGACAGGACTTATGGTTTCTGCAGAATTCGGAACTGCTGGAACAATGATAATCGTCATTTTCATTTTGATGGGATACAGAGACATAACAGTTACTTGGGATGTGGTGCCAGTCTGCTTGGTTATCACCTATGGATGCCTTTGGTTTTATGGCTTCACTGTCGTCATTGCTCATTACAGGGTAAATGTGTACTTTATGCAGAATAATAATCTCCTTTTAGTATGTTCGCATTCTCTGCAAAACTAGGCTCTATCTACATACTCTACCTTCTATAACCAAATAATAAAATTGCGACTGTTTTAATATTTCCATATATTTAAAATTGTACAGAGACGCTGCATCGTAAAGTACTGGAATGACCATCAGCGTTCAATGGGTGGAGGATACTGATTTACTTCTGCTATATAAGATGCAAGCTAAATGAAATATTTTATATTATTACTGTGTGATGTTCCTATTATAATATCATTATATTTTATGTATAGCATGATTATAATTTTATAATGTCACATAGTCACATCATCACATGTACACATAGTATCTAATGCAAATATTTGTCAAAGTTGTTATTTGTTGCAAAGCACTAGCGGACATGCATTATAATGCATAAAGGCGCTTTCAGTACCTCCCTAAGATTAAAATGGCATAGAATTAAACCATTCATAACACATCATGCACCCGCATCGTTGTACATATTATGTATACTGAGTATTAATGTATAAAGGTTATATTTATCTACTGTGTTCCAGGGAGAGTGATGCAGATAGTAAATATATCCACTAAGATAAATGGCTATAATACAGAAATGTGGAGCAAGAGATAACATTGTAATAAAATTGTTTGCATTTGCAAGCTACAGAATGTATTATGGTCAGTGAAGCAAAAGGGAATTAATTATGCATTTGCATACAATTACTGATATATAGCGGTGCTGTATACTGGACAAGAAGAACATTGTAATACTTTTAATTCCATTCTCATATGAATCCTGTAAACCTACTTGTATAATAAATCGGATGTGAAAAGGTGATGTGCAGAATTAAACCATTTTTCATTAAGTGCATACCTATGTAATTTTAACTCACGTTGAACTATCTGCATCGTGTTTTCGACTAACCTAGTTTAGAATTAGGTCTACTAATTCTAAGAATTGGATGAGACGAGATAGTTATATCCGGTCCGGGACCAGAAGCATCGCTGTTTTAATAAAGTTGAAAGAATATACGGGGCAATATGAGAATACAGTGTATAAGTAGTTGGTATTCAATTACACTATGCTGGATGGACTGCATGCAGTGTGTCCGCGTGTGTGTGGATATCTGGACACTATTGATTTTCAGAACTTTCGACTTGCGATACTTAAATACATGAGGTTATACGCAAGTCTACGGAAAAAAATGTTTAGTAAACAATTTTTTAAGTATTGTGCAATATGTACTTGACACACTGTTTATAAAGCAACGCAATTGTTTATAATGCATCCAAAGCTTTAACCTCAACCACATGTGCAATCAGTTTTTTCTAATGAATGAGAAACTCTGTTTCTGTTTCTTGATTAACATGAATGGGTTGACACAACAAATTGTTTAAAGCATATCAATCACAATCCTAGCATTAGATGTATAACGTGCCTAGAAAAATATGATGAATACATTAGATTAGATACTTATTTTGAAGCAGAATGTGTAAATAATGGTGTACCTACCGATATATAAATAATCTATTAGTAATAAAATACATGCTATAATGCTTGAGGATTAAAAATATTTAAGCTGAAGATTAGGAGCACACGTTTTGTTATTGTAATTTATTAGAGTAGACAGTTGGACAATAACAGTATTGTAATTAATTGTAGGTTTATAGTACGCAATAGCCAAGGAATTATTAGGCGAGGCCACGGTACATATAATATTTTCAAGGTAAATTTTAATCTATATATTCACTATTTATTATTGTTTGTAAGGTTTGACATATTAAATAGTTTTCATCTATTCGTGTTGCTATAATACATCTTTGTCATCATGAACATTACTTTTCTACCGAGATTTACAAGTTGGATAGTTTGAATGGAACATTATAATAATAATATGATGTCGACAACAATTGATTTACAAAATTAATATCACTAATGAGCCCTGCCAAACCTATGGCTGTTTATATTGAATTTCGTATATAGTAGATAATAATTGTAGCCCTACAGTTATCTCGAATCATTATTTTTAAAATTTTTGCACCAATGTCTCGTACTATGTAGATTGTTTCGATTAATCAAGCATATTTTTATGAATTTTAAGTTTTGCTACATGATTGCCATATCATGACATTTTGACTAAGTTCGTTCTTTACCATCTGATCTGAATTCCTGGGAATGGGTACAGTAATTGTAGCCTATAGTAGTACTTCTTTGCTTCATCGAGGGGTTCAATAATTTGGCTTTTGAATATGTACACCAAAAATATATTTTGAGAATTTAATCATAGCTTGTGGATTCTTGAGTGACCATATGCATCCTTCTAGGGCTTTTTACTCTTAAAACAGCGGTGTGGGGACAAGAGATTGGCTCCATGTCTCGCAGCAAAGGACTTTTTCGGATCGATGACAAACCCAGGTGCTTCTTAATATATCGAGCCACCAGTCTTTGAGGTCTCATTTGCCATTCGTTAAGAACTTCTTTAAAGGCAGACACCTAGTGCACAAAACAATTGCAAAATTTTCAATCAGTTTCAGAAAATATATCTGTCATTTAACGTACCTGATCTCCCTTCATTCTATCTAAAAGAGACACGCAAATAACAGCAGCTCGAATGCCTGCATGATGTGTCAAAGCTGCAAATGCTAGAGACTCCATTTCAACGTTGGTAACACCCGTGCGATGAAGGTGATGAATATATGACATTTTCTCTTTTTCAGTGAATTCACAGAATGCTCCATCCAATCTTCCTTGCCCTGTGCAAACATTCATAATAATTTCAAGCTGAGTGATGCAAAATGAGTTTACAACATATACTTTACTATTAGTGTATGCATTGTATGCATGCATCACCTTCATAAAAGTCGTCAGTGCACATTGTTTTTCCACAGACCGTCTCGTAAGGCTCATCTTTGTTCGATGCTAGTTCCATCAACTCCGTACATAATAGAGGATCAAGTTTGGAAGGTCTCCGAATCTTTTTCCCAAGAACCGTCTTCATGGAATGCAAAGATGTATAATTCAGAACTAATTTATTCAAAAAATATTCGTGCAGTTTTCACCATATCTTGTCTTACCAGTTCATGAAAAGGCTTCAAATCAGAATTCAGTGCCTCTTCCGTAATAATCACATTACCACCATCAATCCCGATTCCTCCGCACGTCCCTATCCTGAAGAACACAGGGTCCTTTGCTCTGGCATGATACATCAGCTTAATCACTTCATGGAGCAGGATTGATACTGAGGGAATTCCCATTCCATGCTATTCCATAGCAAACCATAAATGAAAAGTTCACAGTTCGTTTAGTTTAATGTTCTCAAGCATAACATCACAGTCTAGTGCCTCTTTTCTTCTGTATAGCTACTTTTATTGAGCTTGAACTTACGCTAATAGAAAGCACAGGTCCGACTTTGTACATAGAGTAACGGTACGAGTATTGACTAATGTCAAGTAATTGTGTCCCAGTTGGCAATTTATGTCCGATCTCGTTCACCATGAAGTATGCAAATTCTTCCATTCTTTTTGGTGTCCCTCCAATACACACGAACTAGCAACATAAATCACAGAGATACAATCGTCCACTTCCTATTTGCTGTTCGCAGGTTTATATACATAGATCCATGCATTATTTTATTGCGTTAAATTGATAGTTCTTTCCAAGCAAGCCAATTGTTTTATGACGACACTAAAAGGTATAAAAACTTGAGACTCAGACCAGACTAGCATTAGTCTTCTTTATAGTTTCAAGTTTATTATCAATCAACATCTCTATAAATATTTCACCAAATTCGTTCGACAAAACTTATGCT
>JAQFYB010007095.1:0-11253 GCA_034694085.1 Pogonognathellus longicornis
TGCTTTAGGTACTCAGAACACTACAACTACACTACACTATTTGTATGAAGTACTCAGGACACTACACTTACACTACAGTAAAGATGGTGTAAAGTTTACACTTTTACACTTATTTTACACTTACACGCAAAATAGTGTAGTGTATGCCGGGCTATGGCTGCAATCCACAAAAACATCCAACTAAACGTATATTTAAAAGTGAAATATATTTTATCCTGGATGGGCGTGTGACCATCCATTGCTATAAATAAATCGATTGGTGTTGATAAAAACACAGAGGTGAATTCATACAGAGCCACGTACTTGATTGTCTCATTAATTCGGGACACTCGAAGTTTGCAATCTATGAATAAGTTCATAATTTCGGCGTTCGAAGAAATCTGAGATGACTGAGTCAGATGGACGACGACTTCGTAAATTGAGTAGGCTCCACAAAGGCATATCATTGTTCCGAATCCATCAGCCAAATATGAAAGGTAACAGGAAAAATAATACGTTACCCCAAGAATGATTTGTGAAGGGGACGTGAGATCTTCAAAATCTTCGTGGCTTTGGCCGTATAAAACTCGAAATATACCCCGATACACCCGGGATTTGGGAAAAGACGAATTTGGAAATAAGGAGAACTCTTCTTCGCAAAATTTGTAACTTTCCAATGACATTACCGAGGCCAATACAATGAATGTTATCAGTGTAATCTGAACATAGAAAATTTAATTCATTCATTAAAATATTTATGTAAATTAGATTATGTATTTCTATTTGATTTAAAAATCAAAACAAAATTAACTCGATTCACAATTAAAGCAAAAAATTGGTCTTGATGACAGTATACTTTCAATTTTCGAAAATATTTAAACTGTAGAAATGCTACTAGAAATGAAATAAAAATAAATCAAAAATAGATTTCATTTCTACAGTTCAATTTTTTTAAAGTGCAATAAGAAAGACTATATTGTATAGATTTTTAGCTATAATTGTGTATCGAGTTAATTTTGATAATTCGAAGAAAACTAATTGATTACAAGTTATTTGTCGAACTCTGTACGCTATGCAACATCGTATACGCACCTTAATAAATATACACTGGTCGAGGGTGTGCAAAGCACTACGCAACCTTTTGAGAAATTTTAAAGTGGTACGTAGCTTTAGAATGTATGTCCGGTCAGTGGTGTATTTAGATGGGGGGTTAGGGGGCTGAACAGCTGCTCTCTCTTTCAATTGTTTGGAATTTTCACTAAATAAAATCAGGTTTCTCTCAAAATCCAAAACTAAAGGTTATTATTTTTGCCGTAGAAATACAAAAAATCTCAAATTGTTGCACTACGCGTGATTGTGTTGCAATTTCCATGAATTTTGACCTAACTTTGAACAAATTAGAGGCAAATTCGCTTATATAACAAAAGTTTGCTTAAGCCCCCAATTGTGTGACATGGATACGCTCCTGGTCCCGTTTATAACTTTATAACCTTTACTTAATTTTTAAAACATGTTGTATTTACCTTCCTATAATGCCTGGGTGATGTGCAACACTTTTCAGTTTCGTTAACAATCGACAACAAACAATTTTTCTTTGTCCATCCAATTCGAAAGAAAACCAAATTCTTCAATACATCTGAAAAGTAATCTGCAATATCATAAACTCTCGTCGGATCTCCGTGCAGAGGTTGTGCAAGGGTAAACAGAAGATATGATGCATTGGTGAATACAGCACCGAATTGAACAAGTCCGCAAAAAATCTACGTGGACATTTATGTAAAGCATGCACAAATTCTTTAATTAATTTATCCTTTTAAATGACTTCAATTTCATACAAGAAATAAATTTAAGACTATTAACAAATTCACCTTTGGTAAGAAGTTATCACGTACAAAATATTTACCCTCATTTTTGTTGAATTCCAATCTGAATGGGATGAGTAGTGCATAATAAGAAATATTTACATACAAGCTGAATAGTTTTGGAAAATTAAAACATTTTTGAGGTACAAATTGACCGTAATTTCTATTTCCATAGTCGACGATATCAACTGTCGAAGCCGAAATTTTGTTTAAGTACTGCATTTAAAACGTAACGATTAAATTGAACTTGTTATTGAATCTGTAATGAAGATATTTTTTTAAATACATGGAATAAAACATGGAAATATAGAATATATTTATAAAAACAATAATCTATTGTATATCACCTTATTGCACTTAACACAGCAAATGTATTTCGTATTTTGCCAAGGCTTAATTCAACTTTCTGAAACTTGACTTTCTCAATAAAATTGTTATTGAAATATACAAAAACCAATTAATTTTTTTATATCACAAAAGCAACTATGAGGGCTTTTTGCTGTTTCAACATAATATGTTATAAATTAATTGTTGTACAAGAAGTAGAAATGCCCGCTAAAGTTTAGTGAATAAACAACACATTCCCTAATGCTAACATCAACATGCTAAACGTACCTTACTGTAATGGTAGTACATTATAATATTTTAAAAATTTATTTAACTATATTATTTAAGATTCAAAGATTCGGCTTGTTCAAATACGAATGTTTAGGCAACAGAATGATATTTTTAATACTATTACTGTACTAGACGGCAAGTCGAAACACATTGGTAAAGAAAGGTGAGGTTTAATTACTTCAATTGCGTGCTGCCATTTCATACAGTGTAAAACAACCATTAGAGAATTTTATTGGTCATAAATGCATTATAAACCTATATAAATAATTGACGTTTAATATGATACTACAGATGAAACTGTATTTAGACTATATTCTACATATAATCTCGTAATATTCTATAGAATGTTGCCACGCCTTGTACCATATGCATAAATTCCCTACATATATATTATATAGTAAAAGTCATTAATGTACAACAAATAACTGGTATACATAAAATAAATGCATTTTGCAGTGTTTATATATTGTTTCGCGACATAAAGGAAAGAGACAGTAATTGCATGATGTTTCGTATGGTAAAAAAAAACAGCAATTACTGTGGATTCACAACCAGAAGGTTGGGACCTGTGCAAGGTAGTGTGCATTCCCAAATAAAAACCGAAATGTACATTCTATAACAGAAAGCATTGTCCCAATATTCTAACAATAGCATAGGTAATACCCGTAATAGGAATTGCATGTCGTTACTGTGTAGAAATTTTATTTATTACACGCCCAACTATAAATACTGTACCTAAGTTTCTTGTATAACATTGCAGGCCCGCAATTTTGTAATTAATCTCTATATTCTCACGAAATACACTTACCTAAATGTATGGTCGTAATTTTATGGAGCGAACGAATGAGTAATGCATTTTGGAGATTCGTGTTCTGTGCCCCTATTTCAGTTGAACATGAAAAAACCGATAAAGATAGCTCTACCTCTGTACCTAAGTATATCATAAGTAATTAAGTACCGCATTAGTCTCCATATTAGCTGTCATGTATATGACTTTATTTTTATTTTGACTTACTGCAATGCAAAACTTATTGAATTTTGAAAATATTAAAGCAGTACGGTTAAAAAAAACAAATGACAGAAAGTCACGGAATTCCACAAAAAATGAGAGAGGCACCCCACAAAGATGCTTTATGCGTTTATTTTCCAGAACGATTTGCTTTTGTCAAAACTATATCTCAACACTTATAACAATATAATGTTCTTTCAGAATCTCTATACTGTTTTTGTTCCTGAACTAATTTCATTCAACTAGCTAGAATCATTATTCTCCTAAGATCCAAAAAACAGGTTTTTTGCCGTAAAAATGCAACAAATGTCTAATTTTAGTCTACGAGTCGATTTTGCGGCAATTTCGATTGATTTTGACCTACATTTATACAAATTTGGGCCAAATTTGAGAAAAAATTTGCGCTGTGCGCGAAAAATGGACGTTCATAACGAATGTTTATTGTTTGCTGAAGCCCCCCCCCCCCGTGTAACCTGGATACGCCCCTGAGTACGAGTAAGACTCAAGGCAAAATAATGTTAACATAATCATTTTTATATATTTTTACTGAGTGTTGACCAATTTTTAAAAATGCGCCATTTAAATTATTACTACAATATAGTAGCCCAGATAAAGTAAAGCAAATAATATCACTATAAAATATCCATATATATTTCGTGTTATATGACGTCAAAACCTCAAAACCAAGGCCGAATGAAGAAATACATTTTATGGAGCTAATAATTTCGATCTAAATTAATGAATAATATGAAAGAATCACCCGTAGCGCGAAAAAATTACATACATTTCTCTCATATTATTACAACAACTTTGATTTATGTTTCATTTAATGCAAAAAACCTTGGAATATTTGGAATTTGGTGAAAACATCCATTTGCTTCCGACCTTAGTCAAAGAAATACTTTGTCCGACTTTAGTTTCACGAACTCTTTAATGATTATCTGTAAAAATGATGCAAAAAAAGGTCGCGATAGTTTCGAGATTTTGTGTTAAATTATCCTCTTTTAAGGATTTCGGAGTAAGCAGATGCCACCTTTGCCACATCTCTCAATACAGTCTTGTATTATGTGACAATTTTAACTACACAGTGGGACAGCTATAAAGTGTGCCAGATGTCATTTATACGTGTAGGACATTCTATCATCCAAGCATGCTCCCTCACATCATATAATATGTCGGCAGAACGAGTTAATGGTTGTTCCCATTTTTTGAGTTGTATTCTTTATTAAGCACAAATGATTAATTATCAGACAGACATTTAGGTATATATATTCTAATTAGTAAATGTATCTCCGATACTTTAAAAATTTGCAATATTATGTTATTAATGGTTTTTATGCTGGAACCAGGGATGGAATTTTAAAAATTTCCCCGGTAGCACGAGCCCTGCCCTCTGTGGGGGCGGGGCAAATTCTTCGATTTCCCTGGGGAAGCCCCGTCCACAATCCGGATTTCTCTGGGGAAGTCCCGTCCCAATTCGGATTTCCCTGGGGAAGTCCCGCCCCAATCCGGATTTCCCTGGGGAAGTCCCACCCCAATCCGGATTTCCCTGGGAAAGCCACGCCCCCTGCGGGGGCGGGGATAAATTTTCCAAATTTCCCCGGTAGCATTGCTATTGCGCTACCGAAAATTTTCCATCCCTGGCTGGAACCTTCATAAGTTGGGGAACATGAATTTAAATTTTTTAATAGAAACATGCACAAAAGAATCAATCTGGACTAGTATTATAATAGTTCCTGTTACGAATTTCCCATAAGTTTTGGATTAGCGTCTGTTGGCTGTATCTATATGTTATTTGTGCATATAAATAGGAAAATGATTTACATCATTTCTGCAAGAATTAAAAAATCTAAAACCATCAAAAGCAACTGCAAGTTTCATGCAACCCCGTTTGCGTTGCGACCCTGTGCGGGGGCGCAAAACTAATTAACGGCCTGCATCTAAAGTTGTGAAAAAACTATCACACAAGGCATTGTCCTTTGCATCAAATAAGCCAAAATTTAAACTGTGAATGCATAATAAAATAGGACAAAAATAATATTTAAATAAACATAATAATCAGAATATTTATAATAGTAATATTTAAATAATTTAATTTAATATATTAATTTTGAAATTGCAGCTTATTGTTGTTGTCAACATTCAATATCGTATGTGATAATATACGTGTAATAATTTTCCCCTTATATTTATCTTTGTTTATTATTAAAATACTGTAGTTGAAATATAAAACTACAATAAATAGTGTGTAACATGATATACTCATGTCAATGCGGATTCCACGAGGTTTTCACTCATCTCCCAAAGTCTTTCAGACAAACGAAATTTGAGAAATGTGAAACAATTCATTTCGTGGAATTTTTTAAATGCTTTGTAACAATATCCCGTTTCTTCTTCACATTCTGCTGACAATGCGTTGTACAAAACTGCTTCGGATGCCTGCAATAAAAAAGAAATAAAAGTTAATTCAACTTAATTTGAAAATGTTACAAATTGAATGATGTTAATAAACAGATAAAGTCAAATGGATTATTCAATAGTTGATGTAGAAAGTGACCTGAAGTGGAGTAATGCCGAGCAATGGAAAAGAAGCCCTGATCATAAATTGATAAAATGATGTAGAATTTTGGAAAACATTTGTTTTGATAACTCCAGGTAGGATTGAGTAGGAGTTAATCCCTGGATATCTTTTTGCTAATTCTTTCGTAAAGAGACACACTGCTAGTTTCGAGTCATTGTAAGGACCCGTGCCCATCCATCCAACATCTTTACGCCGTTCATACGTAAGGTCATTCAGAAAATCTTCGTTAGGAATCGACAACATTGCGTTGATAGACGAAATATTTACAACCCTGAAAAATTAAATCAATTTCGAAAATAATATAATATTTCTTATATAATAAAAATATGTCGCTCAGTTACACATTACATACATAGTCAGAACTGAAACTTGAAATCTGAATTAGTTCTAATGTCTATATATGTTTCTTTTAGCGGTGCAATTAAATAGTCAAGGCTTATTGTGCTAAGCTAAGACGACTTTCAAATGTCTTATATACAGAAGGAAGGTCAACGGACATGCCCACCCCCCGAAATTTCAAAAATAGGTTGTTTTGTCGTAAACGCAAAATTTCACAGAATTAATGCACTTTACATAAAATTTCTCCCTTTACTGAATTATTTTGCAACAAAGTACTAATGATTGGGTGGAATTTTGCCCCCCCCCCTCCGAAATCGATTTATAGATACGGCTAATGCTAAGTAAAATGATACTTTTATTTAAACCTGGCTGTAGGTTTTAATAATACGTTGGCTATGGCCTAATCTTAACCTAATAGGAGAAATACAGTTTCCATGAGCATTGGATACGGCGATGCAACCTTACTTCAGTGCAGGGATATTAGCTTCAAACAAAGTTGGAAAAATCGTGCTCATTGTCAGTCGTTGGAGTTTCTGGGACTTTGATATTTAGTTTGGGCATTTTTCAACGAATTTTCTGATTCAAACAATGTAGACCAAGTACATAATATGATGATGTCAGTTTCAAAGACAACTGTAAAACACTATGCGATTCAGCTTTTGTTTGGCATAGCGATTGGTATAGTATTGTATTCGATAATAAAGTAATTTTTCCCTCCATACATATTCTAAATTAACATGCATTCAACTAGTTCTTTAATTAGCTTACTACTTTACCTTCCTTTGGGTTGTTGCGATAGCATATGAGGTAGAAGGAGTTTTGTTAGAAGGAAGTGTCCCAAGTAATTGACACAGAAATGAATTTCTGTTCCTTCTTCGGTTAGTTCGATTTTTTTATTAGTGTAATACCCTGGAATAAACAAAATCAAAATTTATTTATTTTTGATTTTAGAAAATATTTTATACCCTTACAATTTAACCTACCAGCATTGTTGATGAGAACATGAACTTTTTCAAACGTTTCTTTAACTTTTTCAGCAAAGCTCCTCACAGATTGAAAATCAGTAAGGTCCAATTGCACAAGATGCTAAAAGGATGAAAATGAAATAAACCTGTATTTTAGTAAACAGGTAAAACAATACGAAAGAAACGGTAATTAAATAAAGTGATTGGATGATTGAAGGTACCAACTAGGAGATGAATGACTAAAATAAATGAAATAAAATGCGGAATAAAATAATTAACAAAATATAGAGAAAAACAAATAGAATATATGTAAAAAGAAATAACAAACAAAATTGGGTTGATGGGTCGATGTGGATGTCAGATTTTGACGGATTTGATTGATGGCTTCCTGGCCTTTAACGAGATCCCTGCACCCCATGACAACAGTAGCCCCTCGTTTAGCCAACTGAAGACAAGTGGCCTTGCCAATGCCAGAATTAGCTCCAGTCACTACAAAAACTTTTCCTGTGCAATCTTCTTCTCCATCTCTGGCGCCACTAAGTCTTGGTTTCGTAGTCCATTTTAACAAAAAGTTTTGTATCACCAAATACCAAAATGCTCGTAATTGACTTTTTATTGTTATGCACATTTTCTGCACGCATCCCTTTTACAATGCAATTACAATAAACAAACAAAGCCGTAAGTACACAATACAATATTCTTGATAACACGTACCTATCGTATTTTTGGTAGGTATTATGAATGAGGTACTCGAGCAGATCGTTGTGTGCACTACACACTACAAGTATGAGTTAAAAGTTGAGCATTTAGTTTAGATACACATGCAAACAAATCAAACACTTATATTCTGTAAATATTATTGTGATTTAAAATGCAATGCAAACTGTGCACTGCTTATTTCTGCTAATAAACACATGTAGTTAAAATACTCATAATATACAACATTTTAAAATTTAGGATACGAAATATAATGTAATTAATAAATTAAGCTTAGTAATGGTATTTACTTTTGTATTTTTATATGATATTAAGAAATAGTGTTTTTGTCACAACACTGTTTGTTAATTATAAAATATTAATATTATTTGTGGCTAATCTGAAATTGTTATTCTTGCACTTGATGTTAATATAATTAATTAATAAATAATATTTGTTCTAGAAATTATTTAAAGTTGGTGCAACAATCCATTGGAGTATTTTGTTCTTTCTACAGACTTTAATTTTGCACACATGAGTTACTGAATTGGTTTTGCAGCTATATGATAATAAGTTGCTTGTGCTATGAAGCAAGTCACAGTCAACGGAAACTTAACCTGACGTCGTGAGAAAACTTGAAGGTCTTGTATTGTACATAAAAAACTCAGGTTACGATGTTAGTAATACACACCATATAAATTACATGCAGAACAAAGGTATCATGTTAATTTCTTAGTCTCATACTACAAGTGATAAATGTACACAAAGTGAAGTATTACAATATAATGCATAGGCAGATACATACATGAATGCTACTAAAGAGTTACCTAGTCGTACTTTTTAACGCTATTCTTGCCCATCAGTTTTCCCCATATTATTTATTATGGGTATATGCTCATTGCCAGTGACAGATCTATGATATTTCAAAGGGGTGGCTTGGTTTATTTCTATGAGTAGTCATTGAAGAATATATATTTATTTCTAGTAAGGCCGTATACAAAATTAATTTAGACTATTTTAGGCCGAAATCATCCTAAATTGCATCAAATTGGGGCGTAGTGCTTTTTTCAATTTTTGGTAAAATAATCTATTTTTTCCCGATTTCAGGGTGGATAATTGCCCCTTTTACCCCTCCCCCCAAATACAGCCTTGATCGAACTCTGTGTTTCGGCTTGAGCGTTTAGCTTGTGTAGTGAACTAATTATACCTTATATTAAATACACTAAGTATCATTCTCTTATGCAAAAAAGAAGTATTCGATGCATTCCCTGGGACAATAGTGATATATGTATGTATTTATTGGGTCCGGGCAGGAACCGATCGCAATTCCCAATTCGACTGATTCAAATTACAATTCAAGTAGTACTTTTAAATCCATGTCCAGTCCACTGCTCGCCGACTCGAAAACAGCAACAAAAGACTCGTGAAGCGAGATTATAACATTGCTATAGCAGTGTATACATAGGTACGTTCGCATATACAGAGTAGCAGTAATTAAATAACATTAGCGTAATAGCCGTTATTAGAAATTGGCAGGTAGCAAATATTACATACATACGTACATACTTAAGCTGTTATTACTATAACTGTTTAACCTTCATCATGTTTAGAACTATGGTTGAATTTATGTACCTACCTAATACCTTATTAGGTACAAATACTACAGAAATTGTAAAAACTTGAAGGCTGTAAAATTTGTTACTAAATCCGCCAATGCGTTGTATATGATATAATATAGTGCATGTGTATATCATATTACATTTTGTATGTAAACATTGCTTAGGTATATTATTAGAAATGGGAACGGGACTGTATATCGCTACAGGATATACCGTCCCGAACCCAAAAATTTTGGGTTCGGGAACAACATTTTAAAAAATTAAATGGGCTCGGTTCGAGAAAGGCTTCAGATATGGGCATTCGTTTGTGATTGCCAAAATAAAAATAAAAAAATTGATTTTCTAAGGTGGTATTATTCTACTCAGTATTTTTTGAGAATGAAAAGTTAGATTTTTTTGCCATCAGATCTCTTTGATAACCTAAATAGAAGAATGGTGTACATTCAGCCATAGCTGTATTCAAGAGGTAGGCAAGGGGCAATTGCCCCCAACAAAATTCCAAAAAACATTCCCCGAAATATATTTTGCACTCCCCGAACTCGATTTCTGGGTACGGCCGTGCTTTCAGCGTTACTAAATTAATATATTTTGGATTTTAAACGAGTTTCAGTCTGTTCGGGCTCATATGCTTTCGGGACGGTATTATGTTTTTCGAATTGAAGGTTCGGGCCTACAGAAAAACAGGATCGGTTAGGGACGGGTCTCAAAAATTGTGCCCGTTCTCAACTCTAGTATGCATAATAAAAGTTTATGGTAAAGATGGGGAACACCCTGATGAGTTATTTCTTGAACAAAACTGATGCTGTAATTAAAAGAGCATAACTCTCCATTAGATGAATTTTTGATGTTTCAAAAGATACACATCCAAAATGATTCCATATTGTATGAATGCAAAATGGATTTATTATATCTTTGCATACATATCTATGATTCACAAAGGTACGTGCTGCTGTATTATATCTAATTATATGTAGGTACCTAAAATAATTGAACATAATTGTACATCTAGCTTCATAGGTTTCTGATTACTTTTATGGGTTATGGCCTAAAAATGAAAGACATAGGCTACCTTTTTAATGGCTTCAAGGTGAATGATTGTTTATTGCTTTAAATACTTGGTTTTAACAAAGCTCTTCAGTGAATCTTTACTTGCCATCGTAATTTGAACGCAATCATATGAGCTTATGAGCTCCCTTAATGCACATAACTTGTATTTGGCTAAAATCACTGTTTGCTAAACACTAAACATAAGTAAATTGTAGCGTGTGTCATTGTGTTACATATACAATGCTACTAGGTATGTACTAGGAAACACTTGTTTGGTTGTTTAATTTAATTTAAAGTTGAAACATTACTTATACCTACATTGTTTTTGCCGTTCTGAGTTTGGATAAGGATGACTGAGTCTGCCTTTTTATTTATGTACATCTAAGACGTGTTTTACACGATCTGCTGGTTAGAACAAACATTAGGTACCTATATAAAGTGCATGTGCACCTTTCAAAGCATAATAAACTGGTAAAACAGATGTAACTGAGTAGCGTCAGTTGTTGGGGTGCTGACCCCCCTCCTGGTGCTACTAGAT
>JAQFYB010007096.1:0-11253 GCA_034694085.1 Pogonognathellus longicornis
AACCGAGTCAGACGTAATATTTTAAGTTTTTAAGTTTTAAGGCCTGACTTATAAATTTTCGCTAACTCTCAAATATGCACATTATACAGATACAGCGAAGTCATTTATGCAATAAAAGTAATATGGTAAAGTATGCATGTAGTATATTATGTATATATACGGGAAATGATTATTTAACGAGGATGTTTTATTAACACCGCCATATTCCTGTATGGCAGATCGGCAGATGTATAACTGTATAAGCAGTGAAAATGAAGTTGGATAAAATAAGGATAAATATACTATCTGTGTTGTAACAACCATAACTATAATCAATCAATAAAGTCGGTCAGACACGGCTCATGCTCAGGGTTCTTGTCCAAAAAATAGTTGTAGTACCTATATAGTTCCTAATTGTAATTATTGTGTAGGTATTATCTGTATTATGTAAATATAGGTATGTAGACTTATCGTGCGTTTGATAATGTATTTAAGATTTCGAAGCAGTTTGGTTGGATTGGACTGTAAAAGAGACAGACACATTTAAACTTTCAAACTACAGATTTTACTAGATGAGTTTATCTCCATGTTCAGCGGAACTCTGGCACGTTTTGCCTTGTTGATACGTAGAAGGCGATTTTGATAAAGTCAAAGCACATCAGTGTCAAGTGTAAAATAAGTGCATCCCTCCGATTACAAATATTATAAGCAGAATTCTCCACACCTACCTAATATAAATGGACGATAGGGACTTTGGTAAGTACCTACACAACAAACACCACGTAGGCATACTATTGTGGAGTTTTTACCCGATGTACCTAATAATAATATTACTTAGAAGAGTTTATTATCAGGGTGTACGTATAAAAATGCTCATTGTGTTAAAATATGATGTCAGCGTTGATTTAGAAGGAGAATTAAGTTCTCTCTTGTATTAATGGGCATTTGAAAAGTGCCTTCGACACTAAGTGGAAGACAGATAAAAAGTTTAAAAAAAATGTGTACAGCAAATATTACTCACAACTCGTAAATGGACATTGCTAGTTGAAGTTGATACAATGTAAGTGTAAGTTATGGTAATTGATAGGTATATAGATTTAAGCACGTGCATTTTTTGCTCGCATGTTTCATTCACAGTCTTTAACCGATAGATTGTATTATACAATTATTCTTAACTGTTAATGTGCATTTCATGTCTGATTCTCATGTGCTTCAAGAGAACATAGGATTGCCCGACAAAGTGTGAAAGCTACTTTCATATGCGTTCAAATATTTGCAGAGTGTACCCTAGACTTGAGATACAAGCATAGTATGTAACTTCTGCATATATAATTAGTTTTAAGGTGGGTGTAGTGGACTGTTTTGCCTAATAGACAAAAAATTGAAGGTTATTATCAAAATGTCATGCCACAATAATTATGTTTTATTACCACGGAACAAATACTGTTTGCTTTACTGATTAACATTAAATATGCATCGGCATAGTGTGGAGACGTGTGTTCATGTATGTAAAACATGAAATGTATGAAAAATGTATACCTAATACTTTAAGGATTGAATGCGTAAGTTAAAAAAAGAGCTAGAGAATAGGGTGGCAAAAGGTTGAGAGGTCGAAGGCTTGAAGGACCTTGTGAAATGTTAATGGATGCAATTATTGAGAATGTTACTAGAATCTTAACAAAATCTTCAATTTTTGTAGTACCATCGTGTCTTATTCAACATTCAATTGATATTATTTCCCTACCTTTAACTCTACCCTGCCAGTAACTAGATTACAGATAAAATGGAATGAAAATTTAATGCTATAAAAATTATTATTTAAATTTCAGATGGGAACAATACATTACTGAAGGGACCGAGGAAGGTATTCTGCTTTTGTCTTCTTAGCGTGGTTCTTCCTTCAGTCCTTATTTCCATACCATTGCTCATGAGATTCGTTGTGTACGGATCTGCAAGCTACCACTTGAATCCTTCCGATATGAGAATTTTGGATCACAAGATATCTACAATGTGGTGCCAGGTATGAAGATATTTTTAACTGTGTACAATTTTAAATGATGTATTTATGTAGACAAATAGGATTAATGTATAGGTATGATACATTCGTAGGTACTTTGTAGTTACAATTTGTTACAAATACTACAACAAATTAAAGCATATTAATGTCAAGTATGCGTATGGTCTGATGCATATACCTACATACATACTTTGTATTCTTTTTTTGTGCTCACGATTGCATGTGATTTTTATGCGTTATAAAGCATTTCCTCGTCAATGCTCAAAGTTTATTTTACATAAACTGACCACGACAAAATTTTAAACATTTATGAACTTCATCCAAGCGCATTATGCACTCATGATACAAAGACAAGTTTTTGAATAAGCAATACCTATAAAACAGGAAGTGTACTTTGCACTGTTGTACCACACCCTTATATCGTGCTTGCGATTCTGTGCTAGATTCTTTAGTATTTTTTCAGACTACGTAACGACAAAATGTCTAGTTTCTAGTTTGTCTAGACATATTGTAATAGTACAGTCAATGATAGCGTTTTTTGGATTCTAAAATGTGGATATGTATACTACATGCTTGATAGAAAGTAGAAAAAATTCTACATTCGAAAAACCCAATCATGCACTCTTTTAGTTTGGTGGTTTCATCAAGTGAGAATGAGAATAAGGCTTCTAAGTAAGTTCTAACGTACTCTCTAATCTCTGCTATAATATAAATAGTTGTTTAGGTAGTTTTTGTAGGAAAAGTAAAGCAGAATAGTTATTGGGTCAAGTATATTGTTTGCTTTGTAGTATTATGATTATTATTGTGTCAGCGCAGAAATTAAGACACAGAAGGGGTGTACCGTGTCCTCCGTTTTGTCATTGGCAAGGCCAAATCGCAAATACTTTCTGTGTTCATATTCGGAGTGGGTAGAGTTAGAAGAAACCTCTTTTAAGACAAGACAAGACAAGGGAAAGAAACCGAAATAGGACAACACTAAATTATTCTGTCGTTTGCAATTAGATACAACATACGCTCTTGTACCTCATTACTTTAGTCATTTACAAGTAAATTGCCACATTCACAGATCACATACAGTTGAAAACAATAATTTACGCTTGAGTTCATGGGATTTGTCGTTTGTATAATATGTCTGAGACAGATGTGCGTTTGGTTCAATTGACTCTGATTTTCATTACTAAATACAATAATATATTAGTACTAAATTGCTGTCCACTCTGTGTACATTGTACAATCGAACGAACAAACTTTTTGAAAGCCAGATTTATGCATTCTTATATATATATATACATACACTACAGATAAAAAGAAATGTGTCTTTTATGCAAAAAAGGAGTATTTTTTCATTTACCCTACGGATATTATTGAGCTTGTGAAAGTTAGTTAGGTAAAGTAAAATGATTGTCTATTTCTCAATTTTTTTCGGAATTATCTCAATATCTTTACGTTCTTCAATCTCTCAGATTAAAATATATACTTCAGATATACGAAGTCAAGGACGACATGACACACTTATCGTTAGAAACCTTTCTTTGAGAAAACAAGTCAGATAATTCTCTGTCCCTCTTCCAAATGTTCATCCGATCATCTGTCTGTATAGATAAGTGTAACGCACGCGAACATTCCGTGTATCATATATCGTGTACCATTGGAAAGACATTTAGCTTTAGGAACGTAGATAAATACAATGTAACATCTCATTGAGTTTCTTATTCATTAATGCGATGTGGGTCTGCCAAATATCGTAATTATAACAAGACAAGACTCCAACTTGGCACATGGTGCAACTTTGGAAAAAAATTGTTTACTAAGAATCGATAGGAAAACAAGTAAAAATGTTTTAAGATTATCAGTTCCTTTCCTTCTTGTACAAGTATTTCAGGCGTATACTTTCTCTGGAATATAACATGAATGTACATACATAGTGTATTCAGTGTATTGACTCTTCCAAGCTTAAAAATTAGGAAGTTGAGGTTTTTCACCCGGATTCGATTCTAAATACATTGCATGAATATTTTTAGTTATAGTAGAGCAGCTACATAATACTGTATCTAATTGCACATCTGTACCTCTGTAGTTTAACAAGTTTCTCATTGTTTCTTGATGCACCAGTACACTACAACAGTGAACTTTTGATGAAGGCAATATTCGTCGTAAAATGTTGTAAAGTGCAAGGAAATAAAAACACGTGCAAAGGATTGTGTGTTGATTTCGTGATCTAGAAAAACAATTCTATATTATTATGCACTCGAAACTTTAGTTTGCATTAAGAATACAGTACAATGTAGATAGAGCTAGAACGAGTAACTTCCCACCCTATTTAAAAACCTTGTATGTATTTCAGAGGACAATGCTTCTTAAATGCTTTTGACTTCATTTGGCACATCAACTATGGATTTGTAGCGAAACACAACTACACGGTTAGGTATTGTATAGTATTTGCATGCTAAATGTTTTCATGTTTAAATGCTATAAGTTACATAGAACCTCTACTCTATGTTTTATGTAGAAAGAAAATGCTAGAAAAAGTCATACAAAAGAAAGAACATCACGTAATTGCAATGATTAAAATAATAAATGTTCGCAAAAGTTTCAAAAACTTTACGGTTTGAGCTGAAACAGTATTGACCCCCAGGTTTATAGACAACTTCTGGCTCAACGAAAATGAAATTGGATTTTAAGATTGATTTCATTTTGCACATGTTCTTGCACACTCAAGACGACATGTTCTTGCAGTTTGCAGTTAGAGAAAATCCTTGCATTGAACCTTACCTAAAGACATTATGTCAGAATCGAGCTACTACATATGTACAACCCTGCGATTTGTGCAAGTGGTTATTTTATTTAGTGATGAATACCCGCTCTAATTGTTAGTGTTAGTAGTAGTGGTGGTCTGGTGGTTTGCTGCGAAATTGGCTAAAAATAACTATAGTTAGTGGCTCAATGTTGACTTTGTCGACCCAACTAAACAAACATTCAACATTAGCAATGGAGTATATATGCAATTAATTGAAGTATATATGTATTTGCAAAAGGAGAGTGGCTTACTAAGTAAGTGATGGAAGTTGAATTGATGGAATAGTCAACACAGTGGAAAAAGGAAGGAAAAAAGGTAGGAAGGAAACCCACACACTCTCAAGTTGATGCATACCTAGGTTGTTTAACATGGTACAATGTACAATCCACCATGCATTGCTTGCCATTAAGTATTCCTTCTGTTCCAGAGCAAGTTCCAGTGCAAATAGTGGCAATGGCAATACAATTTAGTAAAGAGTCTAAAGAGCATAAGTATACACCAGTCGAGTCTATTAAGACTATACGACTACTTTTGTGTTGTATTGTATAGAAAGTCAATTTATTCAAGTGTCATTCTATCTCAGTACATAAGTATTGATCTTCCTCAACAAGACACCGAGAACTTGTAGCCTTAATATAGGTAGTCGCTATAGACAAAATCATAATTAAATGACTCTGGTGTGTTTTTACATTGTTAGCTACAAGAGATACCTAACAGAATGGAGAGATACACCTACGCACTTAAAACTTCAACAACTTATTTATAACCTAGCTTCAATATGCTTGAAATCAATAAAAGTATGTAGGTATATGAACTATGTACGAAGGTGTAGTTAGATAAAGTAGATTTAACTTTTACCTTTAGGTAACTTATGTAGAGCAAACATACTCTTTCTATTTCTCCGGATATATTAAATCTACCATGAAATTGTAGTAATAAAAAATTGAAATGCAATGTGTTAATTTTTTACACAAAAAAGGAATTTTTAAGATCTTCGTTTTTAAAAAGCTTGATCTTTATTTTGTAATGAGAAATTCAATGTAAAATAAAATTCTTCATATTATTATAGTAGAGTGCAATAATTCTGCATTAGTAAGTTTAGTACAGAAACAGTACAGAAAAAATGGGGAAAACTAATGGATTTTGGTTGTTTCAGAGTGAGCGTGTGACAGCCAATACCAGTTTTACTGTTTATGTAACTGATGGGGAACCGGAGCTGGTAAAATCACCGTCACCTTTAACGATCGATAAGACTCTTTTGGTTCCAGACGATCATAAGGAATACTGGGGATTTTATTTGCTCAAAGGGTCTACTTTCAAGATTTATACTTGTGCCCGGTAAGTAAAGAAAATATTTTCATTGTTTTTAATGAAGTTGGAGTGTAGAAATTGAATTTGTCAAAAGAAAAATATTATTATTAGAACTAGGTACTTACTTACTAACATTAAGTAAAGGATAACAAATTAATGTTTGTATTTTGTATGAAATAGGTCTAAGGGTGGAACATTGCTGATAGTCAAAGGACGAAATCATTTAGAACATTGTGCGTATATTGGAGAAGCTGATTCTGCTGGAGACTCTGATCTATTTTCGGATTCTAATAGTAATGAAGATTCTATAACCCGTAATTCTCCCCCGATAATCCCTACAGGATCGACTGAAGAAATGTCAATGATATTAGCAAAAATACGAAAATATATTAAATCCCGGCCTCATGGATATGGAAAACTAAAGAAGAATTTACAGGATTGGATGTTACTTGAGACTCAAGGAGAGCTGGATAATAGCAATGAAGAAAATACTACTACTACAAAAGCCCAGGAAAATCGTACAATGACTACGGCTGAAATTGCTCACCATAAAATCCGACATGAGAAAACAAAGGCAGAACATTTACTTGAGAAACTCTTAGAAAGTGCTGAGAGTAATGGAACGTATGCTTCCATAATTGATCCTGAACACGGAACACTTAGAAGGAAAAAACGTTCTGATGCAGAAATCCGGAGGGATACAGAATCCGGTGAAAATGGAGCGTTTGAAGAAAACTCTGTTGAAGTTGATTTATCTCCTACTCTTCAGAATGACACTCAAGCTGAGAGCACCACAAAAAGAAGTAATACTCCGAAAAATATATGGGAATTGGAACACAGTCACCACACTGGCGTGCTTAATCAATCCATGGGAAATGACGGCTCTAATTCTGAATCCGAGTCCAGTTTTTCTAGCAGTGAAGAAGCTCTTGCAAGATGTCAAGGAGTTATAGCGTCTTTTACCTTACAACCAAATAATTCTTGCGACATTGATCGTGGATTCGAAACACCCTTCTACGAAGATGTGGTAAATGTGTCTGGATATTATTATTTCATATTCGGGTCAGAGAATGAAAAAACAGCTAATTATATAAGAGCAAGATTCGAATTGGAAAAATACGAATATGTTTTACCCGCACCTTTGGAAAATTGCACGGATGTTAAAGAATGTAATATCGAGTTTGCATTTGCATCGTACGAAAAGGTAAGATTTTGACTTTTTAATAATGATATAAATACTTGTTACTGATACTTCAATTAATCCTATCCTGCTGTATTCCTATAAAAATATAACGGATCCGGCAAGGCCACTAGGGTACGTGTCCTTTTTTCCCCCGATTTTGGGCGAATTTGATACATTTTAGGTTGATTTTGGACCAATTTATCTTAAATTTTTTCGCGTTACGCACAATAATTGTCACGTACACGTACAATATGATATCGGTGCCCCCCCAAACCAAATCCTGGATACGGCCCTGTCTGAGTGCAGCATTAATTATCTGTCTGTGACGCAGTGACACATACTTAAAATTTATGAAAATGTGTTCTTTGTTTTTTACAGTTGGTGATTCAAGTACCACAGCCACCTCCAAATAAAGTATCTGAGTGGGACGAATTTTACATTGCAGATTCGGAGTGTGGACCCAGAACAACTCTATATCTTCTTTTTGTACTCACTGTGCCACTTCTTATACTAATGTGCGCTTTCCAGTAAAAACACTCAACACAAACCATTGTCTCAAAGTCTGAAGAAAGTGGAAACCGCAAATTCCATTGGTCTATACGAATACAAAGAAAGTTGAGAAACCACACTTACAAAAACTAAAAACATTAATATTTTTACTGAAAGTACTCGTCGAGACACCATTATTATTGTTTTTATGCATTTAGCTGTCGGTCTAGTGCATTTGGATAATACTAAACTAGTGCACTAGTACAAAAGTACACTACTTACTGTATACTACTGCAAATAATGTTTGCATTCAAGAATGGCATAAATCTACTTTGCGAGTCACAGTTTTTTAGACCAAATCGATTCTAGAGCTTCTTTGCCGGTGCGACAAAAGATATTTACAAAAACCAAGTGAGAAATAAGTTGAAGTTGTATGTATACTTAAAAAAGAGTTGTATGTAGCTTTATGATGGTTGGGTGGGAAGACTTATGTCAGTTCTAGTTTTATCACAATGTGTTCTGCATTTTGGTTTGGATAGCGTTGTTTGTTATATATTTACCTCAATACTTTCTAACACTGTTGTAGATGTAAGTCTTCGTCTTTTGACTTTGTTGTTTTTTACTGTACTGTTACCATTGTAAGTGTTTGTCGTTTATGAACGTAGAAATGAAACCCAACGCGACAAAAAATCAATGACAAATGTCTGTGATTTAACTAATTGACTGGTTTTAACACAATGATGATGAATCAGAGCTGTTACAAAATATTTACCTACTACATAGTAATAAAGGATATTAAAAGGTAGCATATATAATACTAGTGTGTAGTTTGTAGTGCATATTAGTAATAATCTAACTGTGTTAAAGTTTCTGTCCTCACTAACTAACCAATCTGCAAAGCTAGGAATATAGTATACTTAGTAAATGAATAACCAACCAAATATCGATAAGGCATTCATAATAATTATTCTACCAGTGTAACCAATATTATGTAACATTTTATTATTGCAAATTATTTGCAAACCTGTCTTCTGTAACTCTAGTGTTGCATTTGCATCATTTAATAATTTTACTATGTGGAGGATGTTTTTGTAAATTGATTGAGATCTCTCAATGTTATATAGTTATAAAATATATATGTACTGTACTGAATTGATTTTGAATTTAAAATTATTCGTTGAACTCTTGTTTAAAGGTTTTTACATAACGATATTACTATTTTTATGAACAAAATAAACTTGTATTCAAATATTAACTGAAACTTCTTTTTATGTAACCAACCGTGTTTGCATTTAATGCGCATACAACAAACAATACATTTCGAAATATCGAAAAAGTCATTATAATTTTATACTATACATTAAAATTGCATAGTCACACTCACACCACACATAAAGGTATAGGTGTCAGTCAAATGAGTGACTGAGTCATATAATTTCATGTACTTATCTTAGAAAAGAAGAAGAAGAGTAAGTTTAGTTTACATACATATAATAAGACAAAAAATATAAGGCAAGAATATTTAGTTATTTGTATTTAAAGATTTAAAATACTAGTTACACCGTAAACGCAGAATCACAAACAACTAGCTACTTACATGATATCAGTCAATCACACAAATAAACATCTATTACTTATTTAATGACTTACACCTTGGGGTAAGTATGGGACTCTGTAAACTACTTCACACTAAACTAACAAACGTATCTAAATGCTATAAATTGTTTCGTGAAAAATGTGCTTGATAAATATGTATTTTTATTGCCTTCAAAGCTGCAGCAAGATTATCATACTGGGTCGTATTCTTAAATCCACATGAACCACAACGGAGTGTACTTACAGTTCCACTAGATATAACAGCCACCTGTCCGTAACGTCCATTTCCCCGTTGTGTCACAATTTCCACCAATTTTGGCGCCGGTCCGTCAATAATCGGTTTTGCGGCCCAGTGAGAGGTTGGTTTGTATCCGTCCACCCTGAATACCCCCGAAATCGAACTGTGAAATACATAAAAAATAAAAAATAATTGCTTTTACAAATATAAATGTGGTTTAACAGAGTTTAGGTTTAATTAACAATTAATGTATCAAAAAGATTATTACGTGCGAAGGGGAGACTTGACATTATTTTGAACTGGTAGGCCATTTGTAATTGTGGGTATTCCCTGAACGAGCGATGAAGATTGATTTCCAGCCAAACTGACCGTGCTTGTAACCATTGGCATAAAATCGTCATCGTCTTCTTCGACTTCGGTCACAGCATGATTATCTTCAGGCCCAGTTGTCACTGGTTCCACTACGTTGACATCCTTAACTTTAACTGAACTGTTTATTGTTTTTTTCTTATTTCCATCCTGCAGGACTGTCTTAAGAATAGAGGAATCTTCGTCAACACTTAATGGATCAACTTTCTTTGAGGAACTCAGATCAAAATATTCTTCTCCGGTATCATTTTCTTCCTCGGAGTCAGAGTCGTTGCTAAAATTTAGGGCAATATACGGAACAGAAGGCGGTGGAGGTGAAATGTCTTCTGAGGGCAAAGACGGTTCTGCAACTTTACTAGTAGTGCTAGGACTTGAATATGTTTTAGACTTATTTTTTGATTTCGGAGGTCGACCTGGTCCCCTCTTCTTAACCGGACAAGAATCAGGTATCTTGGGGTTGGGCTGTTTAAATACAAAGTCAGAATTTATATCCATATCAGAAGAATCTGCATATGTCGATTTGAAAGAGGACGGGCGAAGCGTGGTAGATGGAAGTAAAGTAGTTTTTGGTGAGGAATCTACACTAATTGATGTGGAATCTATTTTCTTTGGCCGTCCTGGTCTTCGTTTTACAACTTGATCGGATTCGGAACTATCAGTCTGTAAACTTTTAACACTGATCGTTTGGGGAGATACGGCATTATTATTTCCACCTGGCACTACTTTAAGAGAACTTTTTGAACGACCACGACGATTTTTAAATGGTCTTCCACGTTTTCGTTTCTTTCCTGAAGATTTAGGTTCAGAAGTTTTAATAGATTTCGGTGTAACAGGGATAACACTGGGTTTGGAAGTTGGTTCAGCTGGCGCTGCTGAGAGAGTAGATGGCTTATTGTTAGTTGACATCAGACTCAGCCCTGTGGAGTTGTATCCTGCAGTAGATTGGGTTATTGTAGCTGCTTTGATACTTGAAATGCCGTTAGATGAAGAACTATCATTTGGATGCTTTTTAACAATGTGCATTTTTAATCCAGCTTTACTTCCACACGTGTGAGAACAAAATTGGCAAGCAAAATTTTCCTCGGGAATGTAAGGATGAGTCTTCATGTGAGAACGCAAGTTGAAACTGTCTCGGCATTTTTTACTACAAATTGGACAATTGTACATACCTAAAAGTAAACAAATAAATATTATTATTATTTATTATTATTTTATTCACAATACCGGCCAACAAAACGCATTACAAGAATGAATAGGACCCATCACTACATACT
>JAQFYB010007097.1:0-11252 GCA_034694085.1 Pogonognathellus longicornis
TTTCTGGCTGAAGGCATTTTTTAAAATGAGCCTATGACCGGACCTACTGTTTTAAAATAATGTCAAGACGACCTTGGATGGAAAGATGCAAAAAGGTTAGCTGTGATGCGCACATCTTTTCTGTGATAGCGGTCCGAAGCAATAGCTAATAATCTTTGGTGACCTCTGGAGGTCAAACTACCTGGTAACTTTTCTTGACACCCTATTTAACCTTTCATTATAGCCATTCTCCAAAATGGAACGAAAAGGGGCCTTACACACAGCTGACCTTTAGTGACCTCTGCAGGCCAAACGGCCCGGTAACTTTTTTTCCGATCCTACTTATCGTTGAAGCCCACATTATTTTGGGGTTGTATAGAAAAATTGGGGTCAATCGAACGAAAAGGTGCCATCCATTGTGTGCGTCCAGCTTTATCTGCAATTGAGAGAAAATAATAGATTTATAAAATTAAGTTAAAAAACGGAAGCGCAGTATACATTTAAACAACCATTAAATTAGCAGAGTAACTTCACAATGTTTTAATTAAGTGTGGTTCGGCAAAAGGCCGACTTTTGTCGAACTTTATCATCTTTAGGCATTTGCAGAACCCCTATCCTCCAATGAATACGCTCATGAATATCATTTTAATAACGCATTTAACTTAAAATAACAACGTAAGTAACAGGTATATTTATAATTTTAGAATTGATTTACTTCATTGGTATTTTGGCTATAAACAGTTTACAGTTTATAAATAAAGAAAAATAACTTTATTGTGTATGTTACAATTTATAACACAATAACAATTGGCCATAACTATAACAGTCAATGTCGACTTCATCAATTCGTGGAAGTAATATAAAAGGAAGTGAAGTTCATTTATCAGTCTCAACAAAAATTCGTCTTTTGTATTTTAAAGCAAGTGTCGTATATAGACAATTAAAATTGAAATAATGGTTCGAATGTATAGCTTCATAATTTTAACAATTAGTATCATTAGTTTGGTTGCAATTACAAATAACATCGTGGTAAGAATTTTTTTCTAACTAAATTCCTAATTCCTATCCACTTTATAATCACTCTATTGATATTTCTCTAATGGATCGTTATTTTTTTGTGTACAGGAATGCATCGATTTTAATCCGATGGCTCCTGCGATGGGACAAGTTCTTTTTAATAAAGGGACAAAAGGGGCTGTTAATACGAAAATTGATAAACAATCAGTCAACCGAGGATTGCAGTCATAAAATTTTTGCAAGTTCTGTCAAAATTTCTTTTACTACAAAAGCAAGCATCACAATAAAATCAATCGGTACTACTAGTTAAAATTTTGTATACGAAGACAATAATTACTATAGCTATTTATACAGTCTGTAAAATGTATTCAAGTTATAATATTACTACATACAAGTGCTGGAGTTAAATATAGAAAGATATTACATAATATGTGCAATTACCTGCCCATAAATGGGATGTTTGTCACAACACGAGCTGTATATGATATAATATGCGTAGGCATTGACCCTTAATTGCATATCTGGTATTTGTTAGTATGTGCATCCATTGTTTAATGTATGTAACATAACATGAATAAATCCGGAGGCAAGGGTGTGTCTCTTTTCTCATTCATACAAATTGAATCGCTTCTTAAATCTAAAGCTGGCCATGACTATGATTTTGATATTAATGGTCACGTTCTTCAGAAAACATGGATCACGATACTACTGTGAAATTAAAATACTTTTGCCAATAATATATCTATCCAGAATTAAATGTGTATTAGGTCTGTATTATATTATAAAATTGATTATGAATCATTGCGCATTTAGAGAACAACCAACCCTGGATTTAAATGTAAAAAATTGTAGGCAATACAATATATCTACCATGTATGTTGTATTTTTATTTTGCAGTATTTTTCATAAAGATTTTGATGTCCTTCACTGAAGTCAACAACTGCAAACGTAGAAACGTAAATGTGCCTACTTGGTAATTTTATTGAGTATTTTATTAATGTAATCTCCCTATCGAATCTGACAGTACAACCACCTTTTCTTAATTCCTTTGGTTCAATACGTCGTGTCTCTTTAATTGGAGTGAATATATTTACAGGATAATATGTAAATGTTACCACTATTGTAGAGGTACCTTTAGAAGAATGTAGACATTCCTGTGTGTATGCAGATATGTATCTTGGATTCTTGTCCCTATAATATAGTCTTGAAGCGACATTAAACCCGACTAACTCACAAACAGTCAGTTTTTATCGGTAAACGCTCTCATTTCAATTCCATTAACCCCAGCTTTATTTTTGCCCAATGTTTGGCATGCTATGTACTATGTACTTACACGTCATGCTTTTTGACAGCATATAAGATGTATGAATCATATTGGAAACATGAAATAGTAGAAATACCTAGGTATCTACTTGTACCTATATCTAAATAATTAATGAAAATATTTGTAAATATTATTTTGCAGTTGAATTTTTTGTATGCCGAAGTCGTGCTTTAACCTACATGTATAGTACCAGCTAGAGCCAGTACAAGCTATGCAGTCTCATAGTCTCATCTCATGAAGATTCTCAAACCAAGACAGGATTTAATATTTATAAGCATTTTATATATACTTCACTCCAATACTATCTAGGTATACATTTACGTGCATGCATATATAATTAATGTTACAGATATATTAATCCATCGTATTTCTTGTAATCTATATACTATTGCACCAGTATTAGTGTAAGATTCAAGCATTATATTATACAGTAGAGCCACGGTACAGTATATAAAAAGTTTAAGTAATATTACGTATGCCAGCGTTTTGGCCAACAATTAATTTTTTGCTCCATTCTTGCTGATATTCTGCACATTAATTCGGTAAGGTATTATCATAAAATTATATGATCTCATAATGAAAAATTATTACTTGTTTTTTTTTTTTTTTTTACTTTTTAACGATGCGATGATATTCACATACATTTTAGAATAATATATGTATGTATTAATATGTATTATGTATGTATTACTATGTATTATTACTACTACAATAACACAACAGTCTCCTAGCAGTTCCACTGAATCCAGCATTTTAAAAGAAAGAATAAAATTTATGCAATTAAAATACTTGAATTAAAAATGTACCTGTTAAATGGTAGGTATAATTTAATGTATGTAGTTCGTTTAGATATGCAATGCATCTAAAAAAAGCTTTTATTGCATTTTGACATCACAGTGCTTTACATTATCAAAACAAATTGATACAAGTAAGAAACTATGATACAATTGTTTACCACAGCTTTACGATAAAAAACTTATAATTCCTAAGCTTTTGGCACTATTGCAAAATATGTAATAAAACTCACAAGTAAAATATGCAATTCATGTATATACACAACAAGAATGCTCAACAAGAAAAAACTGGTTTTGCTCGCCCTTGACACTGAAATTGAAGCATCTTCATTTTTTACATGCTTTACTTAACGCTCAACATCTTACAAAGAACACCTTGTTCGGAGCACAAATCCATTATATTTTGCACTTAAGCTTGTTGCATGCACAATACACTAACAACACATTGTAGTTTGCTACACAATCGTTTGCTAACGCGCAGAAAGTGGTTAACAACATTAATTTGAAGCGTTTCGTTGTTTTACTAACTTATCTAATCTCTTTCTCTGCCAGCATAGTAATAACGAGTAATAATAGAGAGTTGATCTGTCGTATTTTAATTCAAACCCAGCTTCTCACTTCACCAAAAGTATAATCATCGGATCATCACATCAAACTGCAAATTACCGTCATACCAATTTCCCAAATGTTTCATGCAATTTTTCTAGGTTTTCCTTCAAATGAAGACAAAAACAAAATCTGTTGTTGAATTTTGTTAGTAAAGACCTTGGCTTTTGTTTTTAGTCTCCGTAGGTAAATGTTAGTTACCGTATTTCTCATTGTTTTATCATTCCTCAACGCACAATCATAACAAACGTGACTGTTTTGACACAGTAAAGAAAAATTCAATTAAAGTATGCGTCATTTTATGAAATAGTCTCTTGTTATTAACTTAATCAATGGTTTGCCTCTAAGCAGAATAAAAAACAATTATATCAGACCTTTATTCAAGAAGCACTTACACATTTATTGCTTTTGTACTTAATTCCAGATTACTGTAGTAAAAATCAGTTTGAGACTTTGAACAATGTATTATTGTTATTAAAACACATTACCTACTACATGTTATGGGTATACACTTAGTTTATTTAATAAATAGGTATATATACAAGACATATATGTATGTATATGTATGTACATGTAAAAGACGATGAATTTTAGCCGTTGATTTCTATAGGTAATAAGATTTCATGTCATTCATAAGAGGCTTTGTATACTTAAATAAATAACATCCCTGTCAATGTGTATTGCTCATCAGCTCATCATTGTCAGATTTTAAAGATAACATCATCATCAAAAAATAAACACCTTGCGCATTTGCATTAACACGCCTTATCTTCAAACTTAAGTGTTATAAGGAACAAGGAAGTGTGTAGCAAATGTGAGTGTAAATTGTAAATTCCTATAGTGTAATATTGTGGAGGTATGTAATCTTGAATTAGGTAAGGTTTACCTCTATATGATTGCTACAAACGTGTAAATAAGGTGCGTAGTATTATTTCATTTAATTGGATTGTACATTGAATTTTATTACTTTTGTCTTAGCGTTTAAATGTTCATGGGTTTAAACGCTATGCTTTTATTCATTAAGCAAACATTAGTAATGTTGGTCTGCAAAAACTCATAATAATCTATGCAATTGTCGTCATAAAAGAAAATATGAGAATATATTTTTAAGATATGTTTAGGCATATTTTAGTGTACGTTCAATATAAGGGGCTGATTTTCGAGGAGTACAGTACAGAGTACAGTATACAGTATAAAACATTTATCGCCTTGGAATGAAAAAAGGGTTAATTAATTATAACTCGCACAAATAATTAGTAGACAATGGGACATTATTATTAGCATATCATTCACGATTCATTCTGCGGAAGGCACTTTAAAGCTATATAACGCTTAGTGTGATTGGATGAAATGAATTGAACATCAAAATCGTGTAGTGTAAAGGTATCTTAACATTGTTTATTGTTTCAGTTTTTTGAAATATGTACCTATAACTTATTTCACTAAAAATTTAAAGGCCAGATTATAAAACTCGAGAACTGTATAGACTGCACTATTCCCAAAAGTTGGATAATAAAAATGCCTTTTTAATAAGAGGGAAAGTTATCTACAACAAATTATCCAGTAAGAGAGTCAAAGACTAAATAATAAAATTCTAACATACAAAACCCTGTTGAATTAATTTAGTCAGTTCAACTGGATCTTAAATTAAGGATACATCCAAGCACTGTAATCAGTGCTGCGCAGTCCAAGCGCTGCAACGAAAAAGTATTTAAGAAACTGTGTGAAGTAACTTCAGTTTTCTTCAAGTGAGTTAAACTGTTAGTTAAATTGTTAAAATTAAAAAAAAAAAGTAAACCAACTAAACACCCTAGTAGTTTTATATGGTGAACAATTTGTTGTTAACATTGAATTATAACATGTTTTAAGATGGTAAGCATTGCTATGTATTTCATGGTATTTCTTAGCTAGTATAATTGCAATTTTATGTGTGGATTTATCTAATGTGTATTGCATGTTTGCACATGTATCAAAATTGTATTGTATCAAAACTGTGTTTGCAGATGTAATCAAATAGAGTTACCGATCATCATTTTGTACTAAACGTATCCCACGTCACAATTATTTTAGTTTTTGTCTCCCACTGCTATTTAAAGTGTAAACCCACACACAAAAGGAATACGTACATCTGTAGACATTATATTTAAACAAATTCGAACAATTCAACCTTTAGAATGATCAATTTGTTATGTTTGCAATCATTTTAAGAATAGGTTATTATTACCATGTGATTTGCATATTATAGACTATTAAAGTGTCCCACTCCCACCTGTGGTATGTTTATTTCACTCATTTGACTCATAGTATGCATTGTCGGCAACATTCTACAAACGTGTCATATAAAAACGTATGTACCTAGTATCTAGTCATCTAAAACATCTTCATTATTTAACATTTTATAATGTTGGCAATAATTTGAATATGTTTTGTACAAACATATTCAAATTATTGTAGTGTCGGTACAACACACAGCAAGACCAATTTAATTCAACGAGTGAAAATCTTGCATACATATAATATTTTTTAATACTGCATGTAGTGTTGTGAGTTGTGACCCTAGTACCAAGTAGACAAAAATAGTTTATAAATTGACAAATATATTTTTGATATTCATTAATTTCTAAAATATCTTTTCTTTTTTAGCATACATGCTGTAGCAGAAATGTGGAACAAATGCAAAAATAGGTAAGCTAGTATATAGCAGAATTATGTATGTTCAAAAGTAACAACTTCAAAACTAAAACATGTGTTTTGAGTTTAATTTACCACTATAATCTAATTGTTGGTATTGTACACAACTAATTTTATAACATATTTTATAGCAAAAAGCATTTTACTCTTATGAAATATCGAGTTACCTTTAAATCCAAAAATATTTGATTAATTTCTCTGATTTTTCACATTAGGCACACTCAAACTTATTCCAAGTAAAATTGACTGTGGCAGCAACAAAGGAATCTTCTCATGCATTCGAATTTCAAGTTTTTGTTCCTGGATTGTAGTCTTTATTATTTATATGATAAATAACTCATGATGAAATTATGCTTCTTATTGACTATTGAGTGTAAATTATACTGAAAAACGAATGCGATTCGACTTAAGGAATTGAAAACAATAATAAAGATGATTTAAGAGGTTCCTTGTTTGGAATTGTGCTGGGTAGTCTATGTTGAAGATTGAAGGCATTGTAATCTGTTTATACGCATAAACACTTTTTTATTTCAAGCAAGCAAAGGATTATTTATAACTCAAGAAGAGGATCAGTACGACTAACAATCAGACAAACATTTAATACTACTCTCAATCTCACAATGTAAAATGTATAATATTATATACCTTCCTATAGCAATTTACCATACGCGTTCTATACCTTGATCTAAAATCCCATCTCTATGTGATTGTACTTTTTTTTATTCCACACCCATTTCTCTGTCTCTCGTTTTACTCGATCAAGCAAGAGCGACGTATCCTTGTGATTGTATAATGCAACATGATTCTAAAGACTCCCAATCAGCTACAGAAGATGAGACCACATGAGATTGTTGTTTGTAATTTTATTACATTATTATTATGCCATAAGAGCACGCAGATGTAGTTTACATTAGCATCTTCTTCAACGTGTGCAAATAAAACGTGTACGAGTATTTATTAGTATAGCTACTTATAAATGCATTTAAACACAGACACAGACAGTATGTATTTTTTGAAGTCGAACAGATCAGACAGGCCAATAGATTCACAGGGGTAGTCCAGCAATAACATTATGTAAATGTGTTATAAAGTGATGCAGCATTAGTAAGCATTAGATCAGTCGCTTTACTTTAGTATTGCTATAATAAAATCAGTTACATAAAACTGGATGTATAGGTTTATAGAATTTGTAATATGTAAAGAATATGCACGTACAATTTTATATTCGATTTAAGGTGCTTTTACACAAGCAGCTCGATAAATCTCGTATAAAATACACGAAGGTTGTTTGAGAGTATTGAGAGTCTAATTTTTAGAAGTTGTACACCTGTACCTGTGCTTGTTCAGGTGAGCTAGAGATTATCTTTGATTTAGTTTACATATTTGATTTCCATTGTGTTGGCTTTCGTGGGCTTATAATATACGATATAAAATTATGATGCCATAATCTCTACCTATATTATTATACCTAGTACCTAGGTAGGTAAAGATTTTTTACTACTGAATCATCGTAGTATATGTAGTTGTAGCGATATGATTAAAGCTTTTTATTACATAAATGAATGGATTTTGTAGTGACAGATGATCTTGAACAGTGTCATGATGACCACATTATGATAGTCATAATATAATAATATTGACTTTACCTACTTATAAATGACACATTGACATCACATCAGTTAAAATGTGATGTTTCCTTATGATTTGTATATCCATGAAGCAAAAATCCAGTATTTATTATTAACTAATCACAACCGCGACGAATCTAATTGTAAAGTACAAAAATTAAACAGGGCAAGTCTACTTTTTCATGCTGCATTTAGACGGAAAACGAAATCACGGAGAATTTTTGTGTGTATGAAATATACCTATATAGAAGGTTGATTAGGACAAAAATAAGATTTATGTTTAGCCTAATAATACCACCGTATTATTACAGATTATTATTATAGGTTTTATTCCCTTTTAGGTTGTTTAAATCAAAAGAATCTTTTTTAAATACATATCACATAGTATGTGACACATATGCTATGTGTGTGTCAACAAGTTGTTTTGTGAGGACGAGATTCGGGTAGTTGGAAATCTGTAAATACTGTGACTTTCCAAAATTTTTATATAGTTCTTCAATATGGTCTAGGTATAATTGTAAAGAAATAATATCAAGTAGTATGAAAAGAAATATTTTTCATGTAGCATGTAGTAAATAATTACAACAAAAGTAGAATTATCGTTGTGAAAAGAATCGTCAATCTGTCATTTTAATATTTATTACCAATTATTACCCTCCAAGATGATTTGCTTAACGGTAACACATTCACTAATAAAAATAGAGCAAGAGTAAAAAATAGTCAGAAAGTATTACATCGAGAATACCAAAGTAAGCTTGTACTAATACAATACAAGTTGAGACAATTCGTAATAAAACAAAAATAGTTCGTGTTTTCAATTATTATGTTCTCTTCAAGCAAAATCAATAGAGCAAGAGTAAGCAAGCAGATCTATTTAAATATTAATGTCAAAAAATAGTATTTACACTTGTGTAAACTCCTATCGGGTTCATCACAATTCAAAAATAATTTTCGTTCTTATCTTTAGAAGATTCATCGAAGTACTAATAATAGTTTAATGGTAAACCAATAAAAACGTTTTGCACTTACCCAGTACAAAATTAATTTAAGATCTTGAGTTTATCTTACAATAGGTTCTTCTGAGACATAATTTTGACAACTATATTACTTGACCTTAACAAATAATTGTCCTACTAATATAAGGGTGTAACTACTGATTCAATGCCCTACTACAAATGACATTATACATAATAACAGTTTACTTTATAAAATATGTATTTCTATATCAATTATCACTAATTAAATACTTATAGCCAGCCAGATGTGCTATTTGTATAATGCATTTTCAAGATGATTTCTTTTGGAATTATGATACCAACTATAATAGCAGTAATCTCAATGAGTTTAAAATGTATTTATAAGCAACAGGTCATCCTGACGAATGAAAATATCTTTTTAGACTAAGGTAATGTATTTTACTTAAGGTGTATTTTATTGCATACACAGACTGATGAAATATGAATAATATGATATTATTGTGTACATTTGCAACGTCCGCACCTGCCCATCTTTATAAAACTACATATTTTTTGCACACTTAACACACTTAACAACATCTCAATTTTCAAAACTGCAAAATAATCTTCTCCTTGATCTTGATATTAAATTAGCATTAACTTCAATTCGATCCAATGCATCATTACATAATTATACATACAACATGTTGATTTTTTGCTAAAACAGATTAATATTAAGAAAAGCGAGGTTTGTGATTTGACACATCATCAGACTACCTCCTCCAGGCATACTTACCACAACTAAAAGAACAAGTCAGAAGAATGGAAATAATATTACTTGAAAGTTTGTCATGCAAAGTAGACGTGGCGAAGATGTTACCTACCTAAACATTAATAAAAATTTCATTACAAGCAATACACACAATACAAAACCCAACACACATAGTGTATATATCTAATACACTCTTTATAAAGAATATAAAGTACCTTGTGTGGTAGCTTTAGTAGCTTACTCATCTTCTTTACTTACTAAAACTGAATACTTGTTTTGTCCTTCTCCATTCCATTCCAGCTCAATGCTCACCTCTTCTTCTGGATATACTCTTCAAGCAGTGGCGTAAATAGCACTTTTGAAGCACATAGAACCCCCAAGGTTCAAAGGCCCGCACAATGGAAATATTTAATAAAAGTAAATTATTTAGCCATAAAATTGCAAAAAAATCAAGAATTTTTTTCGCGATATGCGCTAATTTCTTGCACATTACATTAATTTTGGCTTAAAAAGCGGTTCTTGCATAGGAGCCCCAATTTATAGTTACGCCACTGTCTGTGAGTGTATGAGACACACATGGTGGATTCTACTAATACAGTGGATTCAATCCATTGGCTTTTGCATTTGGTTTTAATAATATGAGTCGTTGTTTTGTACCTTGAGATTTTTAGCCGTCTGATTCTGATTGTGAGTCTGAGTGATCTGGACACAGGTTTAATATAGGGAGATTCTACATTACATACACAACAATAATACATGAGAGGGATGAATTGCTTTGGCTGTTTGGCTATTGCTTTAGATATTTGCCTCATTGAATCATTGTGGGAATATATGTACATACATAACACACATGTAGTAGTTGTCGATGAGGTAATAAAGTAAAAAGTGTACTGAAAAGAAAGAAAGAAAAGCCAAGAGCAATGTGTGTGTGTTGTTTGAAGATGAGCCAGGATGGTCACTTTAAAATTAGATTTCCCTTTCAGTCTTGTTTCTGCACCCACCCGATCCGTCCACCATCCATCGAGTTCAGTCTGACTCCGATATTCGCTTTCTGGACAGAGATACATCTTTGTCTTCCGTTTTCATTGGTTGTAAATTTTGCACCAGTTGTTCCCATCATCTTTTACACATCAACGCCCAGTTTAACAAAAGAGGGTCTCAACGTGCCATAGGAATATTTTTACAGCCAACATGATTGCCATTTTACTCATATCGGTTAGTAAAAACCTTTCATTTTACCTTATTTTTTATTTCTTGACTAATTAAGAATATAATTATTAAATAATAAAGCAGTTAAGTGTGTATGTATGTGTTGAGTATGTAAGATTGCTTGTTATGTGGTGTGAATCTTGTTACATGAGTTCAATGAAGGAATTTAACATGAATTGAAATTGTGGCCTGTAAATTGCAAATTCAATGACAATAACAGCATTTCCTTCTTGACATTGAGATTTATATATTTATATTACGATTGCGTACGTGAAC
>JAQFYB010007098.1:0-11251 GCA_034694085.1 Pogonognathellus longicornis
TGGGCTGAAACCCCCTAAATATTGACCACATATTATACCACAAACGTTAAATATTTTAATCCACCCTTTGATAATCTGGAAATATCATATCATTTCGTTCGCTGATTGGCCGTGCGGCGCGAAGCGCCGCGCTGATCCACTAGTTTCTTTAATATGCTTTTAGAACTAACCGTTCCATTTTAAATGGTTCTAAATGATGAATTATTCATCAATCAACAAATATTTTATAAATGTACAACAAAATGAGGATTTCCTTTCACAACTATTGTTTTTCGGTGCAAAGAAAACATTTATTAAAGTTTAATTTATTAATGTTTTACTATTACTGTAATGTGTTGAAGATTTTTCAGAGCTTTGTTTCCCAGACGGACAAAAGAATTGTGACACCTGTACAAAGTATTGTAATATTAATCACATTATTACTTGAACAATAAGGCAAAACAATCCAGTTAATACGACCAAAATTACATTTAAATAATTGTCATTGCAAGGTAAAATGCAAATTATGGTATTTATCACATCATGTTAAATGTAGAATATCATTATGTATATTTTGTTCATTGTAAATAATATAAATTCGAGAACACCCACATATAAGACACCAGTGTTTGCAATCGTACAAACGAAAGTGCCTATAACGGGCTGTTATAATCAAAATTACGAAGTTTAAACTACAATAATAGCTCTTATGTATAAACTCAGCTTCAAATTTATTTGAGTCAGTTGCACAAACATATCTTACAACTATATTATATCTGTATAACACTCCCAATTGTATGTTTCATAATGAAGCAATTTATAACTTCAAAACTGGAATCTTTAAAATTCGAATTCCCATTCGAATATTTTGGATATTATATAAATATCATTGCACCATATTCCAACCTTCCATTTGTATGGAATGCAAATGCGAAAAAATTGTACATTTGTAATATAAAATTCAAAAACATAGTAAACTATTCATCCATGGTGTGGCATTTTCTGCTGTTTCTATATGAAGTATTCCTTTTCTTTTACTACAAGAGAAATCCTAACACAACGTTATTGGAGGGTCTGTACAATTACTTTATGTTGGTGTGCCACGCCTTTGCAGTATTTTCGAGTACTAATATTGCCTGGAAACAGCATGAAATTGTCAGAGTATTTAATCAACTGACAACAGATCAAAATGTATTGAGTAAGTAGAATCAAAATTTGGAATTTATACTTAGGTAATTTAATATATAATAATTTCATGTCATGGTTTTTACGTTTAGAGGGATGCAATTCGCCTTCCATGCAAAACAATGGGGACACTTTAGAAAAATACGTCATGCAGTGGTTAATACCAATATATACAATATTAATGTTACCTGTTATGGTCACAGCCGGTATCGTTGTTCGTGGGGTTTCATGGTTTGGATCTCCAGTATTCGGAGAAAATGAGCAAATATTTCGAATTGCTTATGTTTTTGTACATTTTACACAACTCCTTCTGTCCAATTACACTATTTATTGTTCAGGATGTTTCATTTTATGCTACATTATTTTATACTTCTTCCGGAATGCATTTTGGCTGTCCATCATTAATAGAAGGTAAGATTTCATTTAAAGTTATTAAAATTAATAATTATAATCAATGATGCATTTTTATTACAATTTTCAAAGCTCAAATTCGAACCCAAATTCAATAATGATAATTTACCGACGTCTACGAATAATGAACGCCAATTTCAATGACAGCATCCTTTCTACCATTATCCCGTTTATGACGGCTGGAAGCACATGCATAATGGTTGCAACACTCTATGGAATCATTAGTTTTCAAAAATCATCAGGCGATTCATTTTGGGTTAATTTTTCGTTCAATTTCTTTTATTTTATGGCAACTTTAATAACGGTGCATTTGAATTTAATGGGAGCAGCTGTAAGTCTTACTGAATCCACTAAAGTTTTGCTGAACATCAAACAAAATTTGCCCTCAAGCCATGTCTCAAGGATATTATATCATAAAATGTATGTCTCCATGCAACCTTTCGGAATTCGCTATGGAATTTTAAAAGCAGTCAAATACAAACACGTATTTGATTGTTATGAATCTGTGGCTACAATCCTTGTTACAATATTGTGTGTGTCAGCCACGTATTAGTAATTATTAAAAACAGGAATAGCTAGCAATAAAAACAGTAGTTAATAGCAGGGATGGAAAATTTTCGGTAGCGCACTAGCAATGCTACCGGGGAAATTTGGAAAATTGATCCCCGCCCCCGCAGGGGTCGGGGCTTTCCCAGGGAAATCCGGATTGGGGCGGGACTTCCCCAGGGAAATCCGGATTGGGGCGGGACTTCCCCAGGGAAATCCGGATTGTGGGCGGGGCTTCCCCAGGGAAATCCGGATTGTGGGCGGGGCTTCCCTAGGGAAATCAAAGAATTTGCCCCACCCCCGCAGGGGACGGGGCTCGTGCTACCGGGGAAATTTTGAAAATTCCATCCCTGGTTAATAGCACTAAAAGTAGCACTAAAAATGAACTTTTACATTCAGAAATCCGACATTTTATGACTAGTGTACACAATTACAGTAAAAGGTTTATTAATAAGCAATATTTACTATCATATTTGTTGGTATTTAACTCTAAATTAAGCATATTATTCTTTCAGGCGTTCCCCTTCCTTCACAGTAAATTCTTTTGTTCAAACCAATTCTGAAATATTGGAATTTATTTGCTTTTTGTATGCAAGCTTGGAGTTTTAATATTTCTTCTTAGTCCAAAGTTTGATCATAAAATTCTCCACCAAAAATTGTACACAGAAAGTATATAAATTTGTCCAAAAATCACAAAAATAGGGCAAAAATAGCACTTGCTATAGCACTCAAGAAAAAATGCTAGAAAATAGCAAAAATAGCAAAATAAAATTTTGCTATTTAGCCTCGTTATGTCATGAAACATGAAGATATTAAGTTTCAAGAAGGTAGCTTTTAGCTAAAAAAAGTAGCAACCTTTACTTTATTGGTGCATCCCTTTGGTAAACTAATGTAAAATGAGCAATTTGAAATAGCAAAGCTCTAAGGTCTGCCCACTTTGACTATAGTATTACGATATGAATTTTAAGTGATATGCAAATTCCTGTTTGCAATCTAGTATGTATTAACTATATTTATTAATTGTAACTTTTGTTTAATTATTAAAAATAAATATGGTTATATATAAATTGTGTAAAAGCATAATTGATAATATACAAAATTTCCTAAATTTTAAGGCCAATAGACAATAGATTTATTTAAGACTTTGCAGGTATTTAAGTAAGTAAATAAATTTAAAAATAAAAGTTAATGAAAATAAACACTGAAAAAACATTATTTTATTAATTTTAAATGTACAGCGTTGCAATCGCAACTACCTATACAGGTATGTTATATTTTTCACTTATTTGTACATCCATGTGGATTGTTGACTTACGTGGTTGTTAACGTCCTCGGTAAATTAGGAATTTAGCGGGACTGCGTTGCATTTGAAATTGAAAGGTTTTAAGATTGTATTTAGTAAATTTAGGGTCATTGTATTATTGAAAGAGGTTTCAAAATTCCAATTATCCTATTCCTAACTACTATTTCATGGATTTCGCTATACATGAATTATATATAATGTTATAATGTACAGAAAATGTATTTAAAAATTTGTGAGGAAGGAAAACTGAATAGTGGTCCCCGCCTGCACAAACAATCATAATGATTGGCAAAAACAATCTAGTTAATACGACCCAAATTATATTTCAAAATTTATTATTTCTTAGAAAACGAAAATGAATAAATTAACGTTGTGTATATAAATATGGTATCTAATAAATGACAGATTTATACCCGTCATTTATACTTACAAACGAAGATGCCCAAAATTATCTACTATTATTATAATTACATCAACATTTAAAATTAAAACGTATGTATGAATAAAACGGGGTGAAATAAACTGCACTAGCTGCCTGATATATTTAAGCGCACTTTATTTATTTTAGTCAGTTGCAAACATATCTTAGCACAAGCACAATAAATAATTTTGAATTGTTTCTATAATGAAGCATTTTAGAAATCCATTGAAATCTTTCAAATTCCAATTCCCATTTGAATATTTCGGATATTATATCAGTATCATTGCACCGTATTCCAATCTACCATTTGTGTGGAATAAATATGAGAAAAAACTATACGTATGTAATAATACATTCAAAAAAATAGCCAACCATTCAGTCATCGTGGGGCATTTTCTGATGCTTCTATACGAAGTATTTCTTTTCTTTTCCTACAAAAGAAATCCCAACACAACGTTATTGCAACATCTGTACAATTATTGTATGTTGGTGTGTCACGCGTTTACAGTGCTTATGAGCAGGCGCGTAGCCAAGGGGGGTGCACAGGGTGCACGTGCACCCCCCAGAATCCATAGAATATCTGAAAAAGTAGAAAAAATAAAGTAGGTCAAAAACTCGTAAAAAATTTAGCGCTAGGCGCGAATTCGATGATTATAAGTTGATTTTCACTAAATTAATTCCATTACAACGGGCTATTATGGATTCATATTCGAATTTCGCCCTACCAGAAATTAATTGGGTATAAACCAATTTGCTGTGCACCCCCCAACTTATATTCCTGGCTACGCGCCTGCTTATGAGTACTAATATTGCTTGGAAAAAGTATGAAATTGTATCAGCATTTAATCAACTGACAACAGATCAAAATATATTGGGTAAGTCCAATTTTAAATTTATACTTTGAATTTATGTATTCAAAATTTTTGACAATTTTTCCATAAGGTGGACTATTTCATTTGGTGTCGATGGAAAAGAATTGGGATACCTTGGAAAAGTATATCATGCAATGGTTAATGCCATTATATGGAATAATAGCTTTTCCGCTCTTGGTCACATTTGGTATCGTCGTTCGTGGAATGTCCTGGTTTAGAGCTCCAAGAGTCAAAGAAAATGTAGAAATATTTGGAACTACTTCTGTTATTGTGCATCTGACAAAATTAGTTCTTTCCAATCACACTCTTTATTGCTCAGGATGCTTCATGATGTGCTACATTATTTTATACTTCTTTCGAAACGCATTTTGGCTGTCCATCATTAATAGAAAGTAATTTCTTTTTAATTTATTGCTATTAATTAGCTATGCTATAAATAATACAGTTGTGTTAAAATTTGTACAGCTCAAAACTAAACACAAAATCAAAAATGATAATTTACCGACGTCTAAGAATACTCAACACAGAATTCAACGCCAGCATAGTTTCTACCATTCTTCCATTTAACGCTATTGCATGTATGGCTTTTATGGTTGCAACAATATATGGAATCATTCAATTTCAAAAAACATCGGGTGATTCCTTTTGGGCTAATTTTTCTCTCAACTTCTTTTGCTTGATGGGAGCTTTACTCACATTGCATTTGAATTTATTCGGCGCGGCTGTCAGTCTTGGGGACTCTACTAAAGCTTTGCTCAGCATCAAAAGAAATTTGACAACCCGTGTCTAATGCGTTTTATATCATAAAATGTATGTCTCCTTGCAACCTTTCGGAATTCGCTAAGGAATATTAAAAGCGGTCAAATACAAACACCTATTTGATTGTTATGAGGCTGCCGGCTGTGGCTACCATTCTGGTGACAATATTGTGCTTTTCTGTCAAATATTAGTAAATACTATATAGTAAATCTACTTCAAGGGCCCTTAAATATTAAGATCGGTAAATCAGTTTAAGTACACAGGATTAAAATCCGATTGCTTTGTTAATGTTAATGGAGAGTAAATTATGCAAATTGATATTAAACCAATCCGATGCTTCATTCACTAACCTAATTGGTTTCATATGCGCTAAACTACACCGATTCTCTCTCAACTTTTAAAACTTAAGGGTGAGTGTAGACCGTCCATTTTGGAAACATTCTCATTGCCCCATTCTCACTGTGTTTTAACATACCATTTTCTATGATTTTATTCTATGTCTCATAATATCTCATGTATTCGAGCCTGAAATTCTTTCTGCGACGAGAACTCAATTTTGAAAAACTTTCAAAAAATTTGAAAGAGTTCATAAAAAAGAGGAGAAAATTCTGAAGGTCACCTGAAGGCACTTTTAGCAACTTTGATTTCATACGTGTGTCTAAAAAATCAATTTCTTCATTCTCTACGTATTTTCCCACACTTTTAAAATTGAAATTACTACCATTGAAATTTCGAAAATTCTAATTATTTCAGGTGCCCTATTTTGAACCCTTGTCTTTCCAAATATTTTTTCTATTTCCCCTCAAATGTCCCCTGTAAGCCTCAGTTAGAGCAAATAAAGGTACATACCCCTCCTTTACTACCCTTACAAGCTGCCATCCCTTACTTCCATCACTTCCTACTCCATCCGCATCCAAGAATTTAATAGGTAACCTAAATATCTACTGACCGACAAATCACACTTCCCATTCACAATACACTCTATATTCAAGCAACAGCATATCACTATGTAATATCGAGAACATCTGGAGTAAAATTATTTTAAATAAAATAGCATAAAATCTAATATGGAGTCAGTAGCATAAAAAATTAAAAATGAAATCGATATAGAGCAAAGTGGCTGTTTAATTGACGACTCGGGTGAATGGAAGAACGTGAGATGAATGAGCTTTGGCATAAGGTTGACCAAAATCGACAATCGCGTTACACAAAAATTTAATGTATTTTAGGTTGATTTCGGCTAAATTCAGCTGAAAAGTATTCACCACCCGCAATATTGTCACTGATAATAAAATTGTGTTTTGCGCCCCCTTCGAAACTTAATACGGGAGACTCATGTATTGAGGCCTTGTTGGAGACTCTTGTATTGAGGCTTTAGGCATCAGTGCGCCTTTTTTGCAATTTAGTCAACTGGAGTGCTTCTGCACCCTAGAATAGCCATTGTAACTAACGGCTGGCTTGTTAAGGCACTGCAAGATAGTTTAATTTTAATTATCCAATACGGTTTGTATTACTGATGATTTTTATATCTTTTAAACATTTAGCATTTAAATCGTTAATCAGAAAATGGCATACCATTAAATACTTATCGAAATTACATTTTTATTGTTTCTGATATTTTATTCCATCCAATATTTGGCACAGCAAACTATATAAATTGGTCCCACGCAGAAATACATCATTCAAAATCTTTAAAATTTAATAAATATGACTCAATGCTAAGAGTGAAATAAAGCGACAATAGCTACATTTAAAAATAAAAGTAGGATTAAATACGTTTACGTTGATAGTAATGGTCTTTAAACAGTATTCAATGGATATTGATTTAGTTTTACTAAATTAATTTTATTTGTATATAGAACTACCGTATCCGTATTTCCTCTAATTTTAACCACTATTTTAATGGTAGCCCCCATCTATTTATAGCCCCCTAGACATCCATTGTGTATAAATATAGCCTGGGCTAAAATCGGAGGAAGTATGGTACTATATAACTTGTAGTAATGATAAATAGAACCTGTTCCATTTGAAATTGACCTGAATGACTAATCATTCCATCAATTAAAAAATAATTTACAAATGTGTAAAAAATCAGGATATCGATTTTGACGACGATTGTATTTCGGTACTAAAAGACATTTCTGAAGGTTTAATTTATGAAGAAAAACATTTAGCGGTTTTATACATGCAATAGTATTATCATAATGTGTTGAGGAATTTTCAGAGCTTTGTTTCCCAGACAGACAACAGAATCGTGGAACCTGCACAAAGCTTTCTAATTGTTACATTTAAAATTGGATAATAATTTCAAGCCGGACAAATACAATATTGTTAATACGACCAAAACTATGTATATTACACAAATAATTATCATTTCTGGGTACGGGTTCTGGTATAATTTATACACATCTTCATCAAAATTAGAGAAAATTAAAAGAGTTTTAGGAAGCTTAAAAAATATTATAATATTAGATATGCAAAATAGAGAAAAAAGGACCAAATAATATTTAAGAGCAATTATAGTCTCAAATCTAATCATAAATAGATTGTACATTAGCTGCTAAATCATATGATTCAATATTACATGATTGTCTACAATATGAAGAAGAATGCATTCATATTTTTACATTGATATAAAACTAACTGTTCAATATGGAATGGTCATCAATGATGAATACTTTCATCAATCACCAAATATTTTATAAATTTACAACAGAATCAGGAAATCTGTTTTCACAACGATTGTTTTTAAAAGAAAAAATACATTTATGAAAGTTTAAATTGTAAATAAAGACAATTAACAAGATATTGTAATATTGATTAACATTATTAATTGAATAGTAATTTCTTGTGAGACAAAAACAATCTAGTTAATACAACAAAAAGTATATTTATGCAAATTAAGGCGTTTATCGCTTTGTGTACATGTAATATTGTTTGCAAATTATATAATTCTAGAAGACATAAATAAGTCACCCATTATCCAACATTTGCAATCGTACAAACCAAAGTACCTAGAACGAGCTGTTATAATCATGATTAGGGAGTTTAAACGTAACGAAAGTAGCTGTGATGTATTTATATAGACAGCATAAAATAAATTTAAACCATTTGTAAAACGTATAACACAGCGAATGGTAGGTTCGTAATGAAGAATTTTATAGCTTCAAAACTGGAATCTTTAAAATTCGAATGCCCATTTGAATATTTTGGATATTATATCAATATCATTGCACCATATTCCCACCTACCATTTGTATGGAATGGAAAAGAGAAAAAATTTTACATTTGTAATAAAAAATTCAAAAATATTGCAATCTATTTATCCATGATGTGGCATTTTCTGATACTTCTATACGAAGTACTCCTTTTCTTTTCCTACCAACGAAATTCCACCACAACGTTATTGGAACATCTGTACAATTACTTTATGTTGGTATCCCACGGCTTTGCAGTACTTGTGAATTCTAATATTGCGTGGAAAAAGCATGAGATTGTCACAGTATTTAATCAACTGACCAAAGATCAAAATTTATTGAGTAAGTAGCATCCACATTTGGAATTTATACTTTGGAATTTAGTAATTAATAATTTAACATAATGGTTTTTTTACGTTTAGGGGGATGTAATTTGCCTTCGATGGAAAACAATGGGGACGCCTTAGAAAAATATGTTATGCAATGGTTAATACCTATATATTCAATAATAATGTTACCTCTTTTGGTCACAGCCGGTGTCATTGTTCGTGGAATGTCCTGGTTTAAAACTCCAGTAGTCGGAGAAAATTCACAAATGTTTGGAATTGTTTCTGTTTTTGCTCATTTTACACAACTCGTTCTTTCCAATTACACTCTTTATTGTTCAGGATGTTTCATTTTATGCTACATGATTTTATACTTCTTCCGGAATGCATTTTGGCTCTCCATCATTACTAGAACGTACGATTTCATTAAAAGCTATTCCAGTTAATAATTATAATCGATGATTCATTTTTATTAAAAAATTTACAGCTCAAAATCGCCCACAAATTCCAAAATGATAATTTACCGACGTCTACGAGTATTGAGCGCCAATTTCAACGACAGCATTCTTTCTACCATTCTCCCGTTTATAACTGTTGGAAGCACCTGCATAATGGTTGTAACACTCTACGGAATCATTCTTTTTCAAAAATCATCGAGCGATTTCTTTTGGGCTAATTTTATTTTCAACTCATTTTGTTTTATGGTAGCTGTACTCACAGTGCAATTGAATTTATTCGGTGCAGCTCTCAGTCATAGTGACTCCACTAAAGCTTTGCTCAGCATCAAAAGAAATTTGACTTCATCCTGTGTCTCTTTCACAATATATCATAAAATGTATGTCTCCATGCAACCTTTTGGAATTCGCTATTGTACTTTACAAGCAGTCAAATACAAACACGTATTTGATTGTTATGAGTCTGTGGCTACAATCCTTGTTACAGTATTGTGTGTGTCAGCTTCGTATTAGTAATCATGCGAACTAGCGAAATGAAGATTTTTAAAAATAATAAAGTTTTTTTTGGCTTCAAGTGTTGAATTTGTAGCTAGTAATTTAAAATGCAAACCTTTAATATGTACATGCCTTTGGCAAATGAAAATAAAATAAACTGTGTAACAGGGTCGTAGCCAGGATTTGGTTTGGGGAGGGGGGGGGCAAACCCAAAACATGAGTTATATTTATGTGTTCATTTTCCCGCCAAGCGCGAAAAATTTGAGCAAATTTGGGCAAAAATGGACATAACATTTTCGCGCGATTGCTCCCCCTGGCTACGCCAGTGCTGTGTAATACAAATGTAAGCAAGTAGCGTCAGTTAATGGGGTGTTTTGAGACACTTTTTAGGGTATCTTGAAACTCTTTTTAGGGTATCTTGAAACTCTTTTTAGGGTATCTTGAAACTCTTTTTAGGGTATCTTGAAATTCTATTTGGGGTATTTTAAAACTTTTTTGAGGGTATCTTGAAACTCTTTTTTAGGGTATCTTGTGACACTTTTTGGAGTAACCATTGTTTACATACAAGTTATCTGAATTGCTCTCCCCCACGGACTCCCCCCTCCTACATTTCAGCAATTATTGCCTTACTCCGACCCATAGTGCTTTAGGCAATAATGATGTAGTAGATACGTGTATAATCCAGTCTGGAAAAAGTGCACAGACATATAGCCGTACAGTCAGACATATCATTTAGTAAGTAACTGACGCTACTTCACAAAATGTGTTACCCAACAAAAGAATTTGTTAATGTTGATTGTTTTTCGAGTTTCTATTTGGATGAAAATACAGTATGATGTAATATAACAGAAACATGAAGAATCTTAGAATGGCATAGATTGTTGGTCAAGTAGCCGAATATTGATAATATACCACAATTACAAAATCAAATTGTGCGCAATCGCCCCATTTGTGAATGGCGTATTGCTCTTCGCAATATTTGGTTCACCATGTTCCTACCTGTACCCCACAAGTTAATAACTGCCGTAGAGAAAATGCTTTCTTGTCTGTTGTGTGACGTAATACGTTCACACACGTCCAGACAAACAGATCATTTCCAGTAAGTAGCTTCCGCTACTTAATAATGAGGAATTTTATTTTGAATTAGCAAAGCGCTGAAGTATGCCTATTTTGATTATTATATAGTTACGATAGAAATTTTAAGGTGACCTTGCTGATGAGAAGTCATATTTTTTTTTGTGATTTCCTTGAAAAGGTCTGTTCATAAGTATGTAGTGGGCGCGAGCTGAACAACAGATAGAG
>JAQFYB010007099.1:0-11250 GCA_034694085.1 Pogonognathellus longicornis
TTTGAACCAATTTGGTCAATCCGTTCTTGAGTTATCTTGCGTACAACAAGATTTCTGTACATCTGTGACGGACGGACAGACAGACAGACAGACGGACAAATCATTCACATAAAGTGATGTCGTACCTCCACCACTTAATAAAGTGAGGCTTTCTTGCCCTTGTTCACTCATCTAATAGTACCTGCTTTCAGAGGCTTGAATAGTAATAAGTAGTAACTGTAAAAATAAAGATGATTATGCTATAAATGTTTCAAAGTGCACTATCCTTCACGCAGTATTAGATTCCAATGTGTTGTAAATGTACAAATACATATTTCCGTTTCAATTTTAAATTAAATTCACTTAATTTGCAGACATTACGTAAAGGGTAAATACTTTTTGTAACAAGGTGGTACACTACCAAACATAAAAATAAGGCCATTAGTTACAATTACAACCTACCAATGAGCTACATTACTTGTGAGCTGTACTCGTGAACCGTAATGTACTTGTGCTAAATATAAGGTCAAACAGATTTTAAGTAGTATAACATGGACAAGCTTTCTCGCGAAGAAACACACATCAAGACACATAAAACTTTAATGAAAAATAAGCACAAGCTATGAAAATACAAGATATACTAATTGACTCCTACATCTGTCTCAATCAACCCAAATGCAATGTATTTCCCTATATCTGTACATGCACCTAGTACCTACGATATAACAATAAGAAGTTTGGAGAGACCCTTCATTCTTTTGTCGCCTGATTGTTAGCTTTAAGAATTTAGGAGTTGTGTTGTGAGTCCAACAGTCCATTTCTTGTAATTGTGTACATTTACCATTATTTACATTACAGCCTACCATTTTTACGGTTCCTAACAAATTAGTCTGCAAATGAGTCTTTAAAGAAATGCGTACTTTTTATCCTCACAACTTGTTACGAAAAAATATTTTCCAAACAAGTTGACGAACGATTTGACGAACGATTTGACGAACGAGTTTAGAATGATGAAATCATCGTGATGAAAGTTAGATGGAAGCCTGACGATATTACGAAGCACTTAAATATGTAATATTATTGATTTCGGAAACTTTACAGGCATATGCATGTATTCCATTCCATGAATAGGATCTGTGTAAAAATCTTAAATCAAATCTAATATTATAGATCACTATCAAATCAAATTATTATAGATACCATTATGATACCATGATACATACCATACAATGTGAAAGACTTATTTTGTTAGAGAATTTTACATGATCGCAACTGGAGAGCATGAATCGTGTATTAAAATGGTCGTCCAGTTGATAATAATGCTACATAGTACTGGATTGTTGTCTTATTTATGTTAATGTTTTGAGAGATGGGAGAGACACTTGGAACTTATAGTTGTGGTGACACTTTGTCCAAGTTAAGTATCTTTAACCCTTTGAAGTTATAATGAGATTGTGTTTAGATCTGATTAGATTATGATATAACGATATAAGACAGTAAAGAGCAGTGACATTTTTATCTGTTGTATTCTCTGTCTAGTAAACATCCAAAAGTTCACTTTTGATAGTTGGTATCATACATTAAATCATCTTGAAACTTGTTTATATTAGTATATAGTAACATTTTTATCTATGGAATTTTACCTTTTGCCTAATGTTGCTCTATCCGTGAAGTGGAGGAAATGCAGGAATGACATGGAATGGGTTGAGTTGAATCGGTGTCTGGTTTGAGTGTTGAGGGAAGTGGCTAACGCAGTAGTTTGAGTAAGTAGGCAAACATTGAAGGTGCATTACGTGGACAGAGCATCAGTTGTGTCTCCTAGCTATGGATGTATTCTGTGATGTAATGTCAATTCAATCGGTCGATATGCTACAGGGTGTAAATATTTTATTAAAAAATACTAATGCCCGGATACCCGTAGATATTGCTAGTACAGAATGAGACATATGCAATGCCTGTGTCTGGAACCACTGAGACTACTTTCGTTTGTGTTGTTGGTGCCGGTGCTGGTACTCACACGCTGACACAGACAGGCGGATGTCCTGGGAAACGGCACGTGTTTGCACAAAAATACACAACTGTGGAAATGTATGAAGAGAGAGAGAGAAAGAGACAGGGAAACATTTATATGAATGTGAAGTTATACGTGTGTGTGTGACTGCAGGTAGATGGGTCGGGTAAGTAACTGATGTGTATGGATGTATGCAGATCTGGCACGGAATAGCAAATGTGAATATTAAAGTGGAGCAGAAATTGAGAGTTGGAGAAAGAGAAAGTGAGTTGTGTTTTGTATTGTGTTTCGTTTGCCGAGTATGACAAATACTGACTGGCGACTCTTTAGTTCCTTCAAGACTTCCGATTTTTCTAACTTATCGTTATCCATCGATCCGTATCTGCTCCATACAGTAAGTAGATCCAAATGCATAGATAATGTTATATAAGCATACCATGCATAATACATGGACAATCTCAAACTCTGACTCTATTGTCCATATTGTCTGTACTACCATTCGAATTCGTTTCGTCTCTTCATCACATACCTAAGTCTCTTTTCACAGTTTGCCTCACTCGTCCCTCCCTTTCTTTTTCAAATATACCTCTGATTCACCTCTTATCATTCTAACTAGATCCGAATATTGAATTAGAGTGCTGCCCGAGTTCGGGCCCCCGTAAGAGTTCAGGCTAACCCAAACCAGTACGGTCTAGCGGGTCACGGGGCCGATATATATAATTTCAGGTTCGGGCTCACGGGCGGGCTGCGATCAAAGGTCTCGCGAGTTCGGGCTAAAATTTTACAGGCCACGGTTAACCGAAAAAAGCCCGAACATTTTATTGCTTTTAGTTTCTCAATATACAAAAGAACAATACCTGTACGTTATCTTTGTAATCTAAAAAGAAATAGTGATTTTAATTGTTTATAACAAGTTGGATTATGAATGAGTACTACCTATATAACCAAAATTGTTTCTACTCAATTCCTATCTAATTTCTACTCAATCAGTCAGATTGATACGCTGCGGGCTGAGTGTGGGTTCAGGCTGGACCGGACCGAGAAATGAATCTGTACGGGATTTGCTACGGGTTTGGGTGGGTCACGGGCCGAAAAAAGCCAGCTCGGGCAACACTATATACTGAATAATGGGAATCTTTCCATCCTCTTTCCTTTCATATAAGGTGTATAGGGAATGTATCTTACAATTGAGCAGAAAATACGACAAAGTTAAAATCGGGGAAACATTTTACTTTTATCTGTAATCTTACTCGTGTATGTATGCTTTTAAAAGAAAAAATTACGACAAAGTAATCGATTTAGTACTCCAGTTTTAAAGGTTTCCAAAAACGCAGTCAGCGTTTATTGTTAGTTGATATTTTTAGCATATTGACAATTAATACACTAAAGGTTGGCTGTGCGAAATCTAGAAAACACAGACATAAATGTCTCACCAGGAAACAATTAAAACTGCGACTTAAACATACATTTATTCCACAACAAACCTTTAATTTCAGGCCAGCGCGGCTTTTGGTTTAGAACAAGGGAGGTTATAGCTACTTTACAGAACAATTAACTGTAGGATACGATCTGTTGCTTTCTTTTATTTTAGAACTTCCGTATGACTCGTGCACGAAAAGGTAGGAGCTGAATTAACGTCTGTTAAGGCATTGGATCGCCATAAAAGCGAATACATGGAATACATACAAAGACCAAAGAACTAAATGTCAATATCTCAAGTTATTTGGTAATAGAAATATATATGACTTATAGCGACCGATACGTCGCATATATGTCATTTACTATCAAAAGTGATATGATAAATACATAGCCGCAACACTGTATAACATTCGTATTACTGTAGAAGTCCATGTACCGGAAAAAGTTCGGGGGAAGGAATTATCCTGCAGAAAGCTTTCCCTTCCTGTCTGAGAACATGACTAATCCGCTCTAATCCGTTTCTGCTGCCTTTCTGTGATTTTCTCATGCTTCAACTGCTTGCTTATTCACACATTTTTACCTAACTTAGAGTTATAATCGTTATTGAGACTAAAGTTCCAGATACCTACATGAAATAAAACACTGGTGCAAGCAGTGCTTTAGCAAACATATACCAGCATTGCTCCGTGATATTAATCTTTTATGTGAAAATAATTCTGTCAGCAATTCCACATAGTTTGAAATAAATGTTCAAGTGGAATTAGTGACTCAGTATATTCAATTTTAAGTTTACTTTACCCTAAACACTAAAGAAGGTTTTGAAGGAGAAAGCATTGCATACATAGCGCATGGATTTACTTATTGCATTATCATCCTTTTAAGAGCAATTAGTTGGAGAGGAGTTCGCCACATTGTCACATCATTGCTTTGGTACCGGAAAGGTTGCTCACACTTTTTGTTTTAAATGTCGCGATTTAAACGCGAAATAAATGTGCCACTTTATTACTTAATATCAATAAAAAATGAATTTCGAGTGCGGAGATTAATTTTGATTAATTAATTAACTAATATGGTCACAAAAAATTTTATTTGCCAGTTGGGTTATTTGAGGTATACCAACCATACATTTTTGGGGCACCTTTGGAGTGCCCTGCACACTAGGGTTAACCTGAGCACCTTTCGAGTGTCCTTCAGACCCGAATATTGTGGATATACATGACACTTGGCAATGAAAATGTAGGTACATTAGTAGGTATGTTGTAAATGAGCAATACCTAGGTTGTTTTCTGCATAAAATATTATAGTAAGATGCCAGTTCAATTGAGTACATGGTTCTTAATCTTTGGGTTACGGTTTGGGTATATGGTTTCTTTAAATTTGGGTTCCGGTTCGGGTATGGTTCTCAACCTTTGGGTTCCGATCGGGTATGGTTCTCAACCTTTGGGTTCCGATCGGGTATGGTTCTTAATCTTTCGGTTCTGGTTCGGCTCTTAATCTTTGGATTCCAGTTCGGGCATGGTTCTCAATCTTGGTGTTCCGGTATGGTTGTTAACCTTCCGGTCTCGTTGATGGTACGGTTTTTAATCTTTCGGTTCGGGTGTATTTGTTAACTTTCCGGTCCCGGTACGATTTTTTATCATTCTTTTCCGGTTCTTAAACTTTTCAGCGTATGTTTTACTCATAATATATGACTGTCAAGCATGAAAATCTCGCAATATCAACCCTATTATCGTAAAGTAAATAGGTATAATACCGGTTTTACTATTCCTATATAATGTTTTTAAAGGGTTCATTATTTTTGAAATTATCAATTTTCCAGTTGGGGTATAAAATAAATGTCTCCCCTTCTGTCTGGTTACTGAAATTATTACAATCTCCCAGCTTTAGTAGCTTGAGAAAATTCAGGTAGCCTCTCTGCTGCCGCTACCTGATCTTCGATTGATGTGATATGACACAATCTTATACATTATAAAAGTATAGGTACTTATATTTGTTTAAAGTATATGTAAGCGAAAAGACCACCAGGGTTGAATGTACCTGCACAACTCACTTAACAAAACTTGAGAAAACTCGTTTTTATTTATTATTACTCCCATACTCCCATCCCATCGTGCCTCCATTATCATTGACAATATTATTTGTTTCCTTTTGATTGTTAAAACAATGGCAGTAGTGGACTTTCCATATAAAATAACTATCAGCTGGATTTATTATGAAGGGACGAAAGAATGACATGTACAATAACCAACGCAAAAGGAAATAATATTAGTAAATACATACGCCTGCCTACTACCTACTGTACTTTCCTAGGTATGTACAAATAACTAAGTAAGCCACTATTAGGAACTGGAGGAGGAGATAAGGAAACGTTTCATCCGAAGGTGCTTAACATTTTCCTTCAAGTGAAAAGTACGAATTTAGAGTGGGAACTGTGATGCTAACATTTTCTTGACTTCAACTTGACGAGAGAGAGATAGTGAAGTAAAGCCAAGTTGGTTTTCCGCAATAAAAACTATTACTAAAGCTACTAACTTTAATTTTCATTTCAACCCATTGCTGTCGACGTCGTAGGTCAATACACGCAGCAAGTAAGAGTGTGGATGGATGAAAAAGAAAGAAAGGGAATAGTACACAGATTAGAGAAGAGTGTGTCAAGTAGGGAGAGTGAGGTTTCAGTTCAGTCGACTTTTGGTCACTTCATGTGATACTGCTGTTAGTGCTGTTGTACATTATGCCAGGCAACTCATCTCGTCTTTTCATCTCATTCCATCTCTTCACTCACTCTTTTCTCATCCAATCCCCAGATCCGTCTTTCATACACACCACACTTGCAGGACTCTCCCAGGGAAACAAAAAACCAAACTCAGTTTTCTGAGCACTTGAATCACTGACTAGTATGCACTCTTGTGTCTTAGAGCTGGATTCGTGGTCCAGTACTATGTACAAATATTAGAAGCAAGGCCAGGGACGTATTTGTATTGAGCTGGGAGTATGAAGGTAGGAGTAGGTACTTGAGATTTGAGCAATCCAAAGACGACGACTCAGATTTTCTTTTTACATATGATCTTGAAGGAAGTTGACTCGTTTAGCTTTTTCTCATTTCCTTCTCAGCCAAAAGAGATTCAACCAAAACCAATCTAAATCTTCTCGGAGAGAGAGACAAGAGCGAAGACGCTCACACCAATATCATCTCCATACTGCATGTGGCATTCACACAGTTTCATCCTCGTCTCTCTCCATCATCATCATCATAGTACAACACCAACACCACCATAACAAATCTTAATGGAATACTCAACTCTCTCGTTGCTCTTCAATTTCATATAATGTCTCCTTCAATCTCTTCTTATTGTCAGATTTCTATAAAACACAAAAATGTGCTGCTCCTTGCTTCGCCTCGATTAAAATAGCAAAATTTATTTTCATACTTTGAATTAAATTATGTTTTCTCCTCAGAAAGTTGGAATTCGTTAGAAAATGTCGGATATTACAATTTGTCTGGAAATAGAAATGCAAAGTTTTTGCTCAACTAAACGGAACAAGAAGACTTTGACTGTAAATGTAATAAAGCTTCAAGATGGATGTCTGGTTGGATTCTGGATAGATGAATGAATGGATGGACGGAGACGGACTGATGTAGACACTTGAAACGAAGCAAAGATTTCATTTCATATGTATTAAGGAAAGAATACGTCTTGTTCTTGTCGAAGACGTTGAGGTGGTAGCGGTCTACATCCAGGGAGTCATCAAATACTTTCTACGCTCTACTATTATACAGTCCTCCTACATACAACGTGGTTCCACCATGAAGAAGACTCGGAAACAACTATTTTTAGTTCAACTCAAGCTTTGACTATACGCAACAGCTTCACGGGCACTTGCCCAGCTAAACTGCCGATCTGCTCGTCGCTCACACTCACACTCACGCCCCGCAATACTTCAGACTTCAAATTCAAGTTGCTGAAAACTTTAGCCAACTTACCTTTCACAATGCTTTCCTCTATCTCCGCTCCCGCTCCCAACTCTTCCTCAACTCTTTTACTGGGATTTTATAGCAGCACTAAGCTCCACATATTGCAGATTATTATATGAATTCTTGCACTTATATCATATATTAAATATTGGCTTGTCCGTGTAGTTTAACACTGCAGCCAATACATGCAGGGAGAATAAAACAGGTATGAAGATAGAGGGGAAACTAAGACTTAAAGCTAAGCCGACATCACACGCAACGCAAGTCCAATTCAAAGTGAAATGACAACTACAAATAGTAAATGGACTTGACTTTTTTTATTTCGACTCTTTGGCTACCTTCTTCTCTGTGATCTGTCAATCACAACCCAAACACTTTCTCAACCAGTTCTCTCACCACATGCCCCAATTCTCTTACGTCCAATCTTTTACACAAGTCTTCCAATTCTCCTTCATTCCCATAACCGCCTATCAAAAGTAAGTGGTGGAGACAAAAGCATTCAAAATTCATTCGGATATAATTCTACGGCTCTTTTTCTGATTTTATTAGGGACCACCGTCGAGCTTTCCTATTTCCTCATCCTACGTTCACTTTTCAGCTAAGTAAGCCAAAGTAATGCAAGAATGGAGAAATGAGAAGATGAGTGTTAGTGGTGATGCGAGCGTTTCATTTGGTTTCTTTAACTTTGCCAAAAGCTTCCTGTCTTGTCTTGTCCTGGTTTCCTCCTGGAACTAACTTTCCCTTCTCCCTCCCCATCCACCTCACACAATCATCTTATGTCTTAACAATGATATACACGTTCACTTTGCGAACTATTCTTAGGGATATCTCCGGCAGAAAGAGACATGGCTCTGTTATTAGATCCACTAAACGAGAAGAATTTCAGATTCACCCAAATCTACTTACCATTTGACATGCCACTATTATCTCCAATATCTTTAAGGTACACACCAAAAATACTTTGGTTTTCCTGGAAAGATTTGACTTTTAGTTTTAGATACTACTATACCAACTACTACTACTGATGCCTTGGGAGTGTTCATCAGAAACAGCAGCTTTGTAGGAGCAGACGTCTTCCCCAAATACACGAAATATTTTAATACCAACTTACAGGAAGCTTAGCTTGCCTTGATTTGCTAACTTAGCGTCGGGATATTTTCATTTTCAGTTTAGTTTTTGTTGAGCAGTGTGACTTTACCTTTCGGCTTGTCTTAGAGCCTCATTCTCTCTCTTTTAATTTCCTCTCCGGCTTTAATTGAATTTTTTATGGAAATCTAGTTGCTATTCTTATCGGGAATCCCTTTCCCCGTTTGTTGACTCACTCCTACTTCAACTTGGGAAATTAACAAGCTCACCTGAATGCTTAAATACCCACACAACTAGCTGACTGACAGTCAGGCAACTCCAAAAGACAAGAAACAGGGCATTTCAAGGCTTGCTTATAGCTTTCCTCTTTTCTGATCACAACATTACTGCATAGTAGATGAGTATGATCGTTCATATATCATCAACCAGATACACTTTACAGAAAGTTCAAAACTTCCAAAGACAATTTACTAGAGGATTCGGAGGTAAGAGAGGTACGTGTGTTAAGAAAATGATTTTCGGGTCTATGCGAAGAATTGTACTCAAAGTGTCGTTTTGCTCAGATGGAAATTCTTTTCCAAATCGTTTGGGTTTGGCAACTTCTTTAATACAAGTACTTTGCAGACACAGAGCGAGAGAGCTGATACAGAAGCTTAGCTTTTAGACAATCCCCAATCCTCGTCTATTTATTTAGCTTTGTGAAACTGTTCTCTCCTGACTGAAAGTTCTTGTGTGTATGCGTGTGAGGAAAAGTAAAAGTATCTTAACAGATTTTATTATGTACCTATCCACAGTTTGCCAAGGGCTACCTGTGTGAAAGGCAACTTACTGTTCAAACTTGGTTTTCCAAAGGCAGCTTTTTTAACTAAGCCACAAGACTTAAACTACGAGTTTGTTGAAACATAAGAAAAGAGTTAGCGAGCCATTTCTAATCTTTACTTCTTAACTATTGTGTCGCGTTTTGTCGTCTATCTTGGTGTAGTCAGTCCCTGGATATATTTATATGTCGTGTGTGTATTTTGTCTATTAATACAACTAGACATAAAGCAAGACATGCTTATTTCTATTTGTATGAATAGGTGCAGAAATGTAATAATGACTGAGTCTCCTTGTCCTCTTTGCAACTTATTTGCCAACTTCATTTATTTCCACGTAATTTAAATGAAGGATAGATTTGCTTTGTTTTTACTTTACAAACATCCTTACATTGTTACATTCACATTCGTGTGTTGTGCAATATATTTCTGCATAATCAAAGAACGTGCAAATTTCATAGGCGCAAAATTCTGGAGCCCCTACTTACTTAAGTATAGTATTCACCTCGCCATTCGAAGGTGGAATCAGAGTTGGTGGAATGAAAAGTGTATTTCACGAGCATTTTTCAATTCTTAGTACTCACTTCAAAAATTGTTCACGGTGAAATGTTTTCACGACGATGAAAAGGACTAACTTTTCATGACATGATGGGGTGAAAATGTACATTCTTTTCAGTATAGTATTCACCTTGCCATTCCACGGTGAAATCAAAGCTACTCTGTAATGCTAGTATCACGGTCATTTTCAGGTAGGTATGGGTTGTTTGGTAATTTAACGTTGGTGAAATAATTGTCCATGAAAAATAGATCGGTGATATGTTGCACAAATGATACAAAACATGGAACCGACCCATTTTTAATGGGCAATTATTTCACCCCCATATTTTACCAAAGTTATAAATACATGAAAATGACAATTGGTGATCCCCTTTCGAATGATATTTATCGCAATTCATAACTCGGTCATTCGGTATGCTGCATGAATTAAAAATAAAATTGTGAAGTACATTTTTTTATGAAGCCTTGTTCCGACCACATTACATTACCGAATTTAGGTAACCCATTCCGAAAAAACGGTCTAGTTCGGGAGATATAGATTTTCAAAAACTTAGTATTACTTAAGAAACCGCCTGAACTTTTCATTTCCTACCATTTCATCACGATTATCATTTTGAAAATATTCTGTAATACAGTGAGCGTGTCACCTACTTCGAACTTGTACGACAAAGATCTCGTAAGATGTAGACTATAAACTGGATTTTGATTGTGATGAAACTAATTCATCACAATCAAAAGTAAAATTACTGCATCAGCAACTTTATATACATAGATGTAAATTATTGTTCGCTTCACTATGTTACGCATCAAGTTATAACTTTAGCAGCAATTATTAGAAAAGACAATTTACAAGAATATTTTATAGGAATTAAAAGTTTACTTAGGTATAGTAAGTAGTAAGCCTTAATATTATGATAGCACTATTATTTGTGTGCTTGATCTTAACGAATATTGTCCTATTATGTAGATTATACATAATACTTATAATACGTGTAATATATTTGGATAATAAGAATAGCAAAAGTAATGCAATTGCAATTGCAATACATTGTGCATAATATATAAGATTTTGGGAGTAGACAGAGTAGACAAGACACTAACTATCAAATCAAATCTTTATCAAACACTGTTCAGCTCAGCTCGAACTCGAAGGAGTTGCTTTCCAACCAGGGAGCAATGTTATACAAACATTAAAAATTCACATGGGTAGTTGTGCTGATAGAGCAGAACTTGGCAAATAATACTGCATAATAGTGCATAATTTCTATAACTATCCTACATTCAAGATATTACAAAGTATAACCAGTTAGGTATAATATACACAGGGATGGGCAAAATACAATTACAAATTACAAAATACATTTGTAGCTCAAAATACAAAAGTAATTTAAATACATTATGTATTTTCT
>JAQFYB010007100.1:0-11248 GCA_034694085.1 Pogonognathellus longicornis
TTGCACCTTTTTGGTAAAATAACCTATTTTTTTCGATTTCGGGGGGGGGGGGGTAATTGCCCCCTTTGCCCCCCTCAATACAGACTTGGGTGTGTAAACAAGTACTTCTCTCTGTAAATAAGAGGTTGTAGATAAGGAGTAGTATATTATAGTCTCAAATTGTAGAAGGTGTTTCATTACACAATCAAGCTACTTCCCTAGTACTATTTCAATGTATAATGTTATTTTTATTTTTAACTGTATTTATCAAGTCATATGAAAATACCAATTCCATTACGTTTTTATACTTTTCAATTTGTGAAGGAAATTTATTGATTGAAAATAGTTTTTCACCCATAATTAAAATCTGAAAATAATTAGCATGTCACAAAAACTCAGTTATAAATATCCAAAATTGTTTTCTACATTAGACTTGTTTTTCTATCCTTTATTGCTACATTATTTGTCATATTTTGTCTCTGCTGCCAACATTACTGGTTTCAAACGCTCAAATACGAATTTAGAAGATAACTCGGCTTATGAATTCACAAGTGAAATTGTGACAAAGTCATTTGACGATTGCAACTTAATTATTGTGCACAACAGTGACTTAAATTCTAATTTAGGTTTCCTTGAAAAATTAATCTTTGAAACACAAAAAGATTTATATCTAATGAAAATCACTGGAAATGAACATACAAAGGTTTTATATCCAAATGCTAGGAAAATGGGTGACAGATACCATTGCTCAATTATAATAACAATTTTTGCAACTAAACCTTTGCCGAGCTTTTACGAAAGTTTCAATCTACGCCTAACACCCCATTTGAAAACCATTGTGAAGAAAGACGAGGATCATTTCATTTTCATCACAAATGAGCAAGACAAAGAAAAATTGTTGTGGTCTGATTTCACTCGACAATTCAAATACAAATTGATTTTTCTTGAAAGCACCAATGGACTACAGGCTGAGACAATGTGTTTTTATTGCAATTTTGGAAAACCAGGAGTGATAAAAATAAAAACTAATACAGAAAAAGCATTGCTCATGAAACAGTATTTATTTCCAGACTTTACACTGAATGCTAAAGGACATCAACTGGTTGTTTCAATTTCGACCAAAATTTTATTTTCTATTCAAATTCACGAAATTGATGGAAACGACAATTGGGATTTTAAACGGGGATATATTGCTGAAACGATCAAAGAAATGGTGTACATGTTCAACTACACTCATAAAGTGATTGCATCTACCGGTAGAGGCACTGGTGGAGTGTTGCCGAACGGTACATGGGTTGGGTCCGTTGGGGACGTTATGAGCGGGAAAGCGGATATCGGTGCTCCTATTGGTGTCAACATACACAGAGCTCTCGTGATTGAAATGACCCACTCTTTTCACCATGGTTCTTGTATAATATTTGTAACCGGCATCCCTCAAGCATTTTACACTTGGAAATCCATTTATTTGCCTTTCGACTCATTTTTATGGTGCACAATTACATTCGTAATAATTTTGGTCACCCTTACTCTCGCTCTGATTCAAAAAATTGAAGATTCTAAACACAATGGAGTAATTATTAAATTTTTCCAACAAAAGTTTTGGAACGTTATTTCTACAATTTTGGAACAAGAATTGAGTCCTCCTCAAATTCTTTCTGTGAGAGTCATTTGCATCATTTGGATGTTTGCTTGTCTCATTATAACAACACTGTATCGATCCAAACTGGTGGGAATGCTCACTTTTCCGAATTTAGAAGAAACTCCGGAAACCTTTCGTGAATTAGCGGCCTCCTCGAATTTCGAGTGGGGAATGGATACCTCAGTTCTTGGAGGATCGGCAATCCCAATTTTTAAAAACGGAGGAAGCGCTCTTCAAAAGATTTATGGTGGAAAACGAGGAGGATGGGAATCCAATTGCATTGAAAAAGCGCAGGATAATAAATTTGCATGTATTGTCTGGAAGGAAAAGGCGGAGTATTATTTGTGGAAAAATTTCAGTTTAGTCAGCGGACAACTTCCGTTACAATTTTCAAAGGATTCAACGGCATCGACTTGGTCTGTTTTTTGTTATAAGTCGCGAATGATTTATAGACCCGGTTTTAATAGAGCTTTAAGTTACATCCGGGACTCTGGATTGCTAATCAAGTGGAGGTCATTGGATGTTGACACTCTGAGAAACAAACACTTACAATGGGAGAAGGATAATAATATACGAGTTGCAGCGATTGTGTCTGAAGAAGGACCAGCTAAACTGAATTTTTCGAATGTCAAAGGCCATTTCTATTTGTTGTCGGTGGGAAGTTGTGTGTCATTGTTAACACTAATTTTTGAGCTGGTGAAAAAGAAATGGTTTTCAGATCGAAATAAAAGAAGTGCAATAAGCAGAGGAAAACCCGCGAAAATATTGAATAAAGAACAAAAATCCTCTAGAACGATGATTTTTGTATGCCGATGTTTTAGATTGCAAATGGATGTCTTGTAATTGTTATACCTAGTTATCATTGTCAGAAATAGTTCTACATAGAAAATCTAGAATGTCATAAAAGCATTGCTAATGGTAATAAATTTATATAGGTGTCCCCAGAATTTGGTTTCGAAGGGTGGAAATTTCAAAATATGGGATATGTGCTCATTTTCGCGCCAAATGCGAAATATTTGAGCAAATCTGGGTCAAAATACACAGAATCTTTGCAAAAACGCGAAGCATTTCGCAATTTGAAGTACTTTTTGTAAAATAGTCTTTTTTTCCAGATTTTGAGTGTGGGGGTTATTGCCCCTTGGCTACGACAGTCATACTTTGTAAATCTAAATTACATTTACATGTATCTATATGTAAAAGCTGGAATAAAATCATCATTAGCTAATCATAAAATGTCACAAAGTTAAATATTATGCATTTTCGTGTACTAATTAATCAACTGTCTTTGCATAGGTAATCACTTTATTTTTCTAACGAATAAAATTATATTCAATACTACAACCCCCGAATTTCAATCCTATTACGCCCCTGACTTTGGGAAAGCCTCATTTGCTTTCGTGATGTGAGGTAAGTGAACCAGGAAGTTTGATGATGGTGAATGAACGGAATCATACAACTTTTTAATATTTTAATTATTATTCATGCATCCAAACCTAGAAACGCCATAGAAAAAATTGTAATCCACGCCTGCAGTGCAATATATTACAATAATCAAAGGCTGTTAAGAAAATATGCTATCTTTACTAGAATCCATTTGTCTATGTTTCTTTATTTTTGTTTTAGCGAAAATTCAAGAAACAGAACAAAGCTACTTTTTTCGAGGAGTAAAACGTAGCGCCGTGCGACAAATAAACAGGTAACGAGCCATCTAATTATTGTTTTCGGAAAGTAGCGGCTTCGGCTTGTGTTTTTACCAATTTAATTTTCTTTCCATTCGTGTGCGAAAACGAAAAAAGGAAGTCGGTAGTTGTCAGCGACAAAGTTGTGGGAAATCTTTTCATCTTGGAATGAACTAAATAACTTCTTTATAGCTTTTGTAGTTTTTAAACAGCAATCGAAAAACCAAAACAACTTTTTTGCATTTGTAATGAGAAATACACCAAATTTTGCATTGATGGATAGCCGACTCTCGACAGCATTAATAAAGCCTACAACCACCCTTCATGTGTCATATATTTAGGCTCTTCCTCTATTTGCGCCAAGCCGGATCAAATATACACAAAAAAGTTGTGTTCGTTTTTCGATTACTACTTCAAAACTATAACATACCTAGAGGGGTGTTATTTAGTTCATTCGAAAGACGAAAACATTTCCTAAAACATTGTCGCTGATGAGTATTGACTTCCGCTTTTCGTTTTCCGGCAGTCATATAAAGAACATAAAGTACATCACAAATACACGTAAAAGAGTAGGCGCAATATTTAATCTCCCCCCAATGGCGTATTTCCGAAAACAGTAAATACAATAGTTCTAATATAGTATTTTATTATTTGATATTAAATATGCAAGCAGTATTTTAGTTACTCATTGTTACAACTTTTATGCCATGACAAAGTAATTACCCGGTTATTTTTTGAATTAAAGTGTTGACACTGAAATAAAACAAGTGAAACGGTCGGTCTACCCAGTATCAAAGTCAAAGCAAAATATCACCGAAGAGGGTTGGACACAATTACGTTGCAAACACGGCAATAAGTGTGGTAGGATCGGATCATCAAAAAAAAATAACGCTGTAATCGAGGAGAGAAGGTTGAATACATCAGTTTTATATTAATTTTTATTTTGTCCAATGTAAAGTATTAGCATTGTACAATCTATATTACATAAATTAATTGGCTCATCGTGGATATAAATGCTGTATAAACGTAAATGTCGTACAACGACTCTTGACGACATGACTTCACATGCATATAATATGCTAGAACCTATATTTTTCCTGTGTGCTCCAAATTTTGTTGTGGCGTCGAGTGTTGTATGTAATCCATTAAGGTAAGGCATATCATATGCACTCTAATGCTTAATATTTTGCGACAGTTCATCCGACTACAAAAGACTCAGGTTCAGCGTTAATTACCCAGGAAATGTTAACATTCGAGAAGGGAACTGGGAGAGATGTCCTGGATGTACTGTTGCAATAGCTGCTCAAATAAAATTTGATGATGTCTATTATGGCGCAGTTATGGAACCTGAAGATTCAGCTATTACTGGACTTACATTCTATTGTGGAAACAAGAATGATACCATCCATGACAACAAATATATTGAGAGTGCTCAAGCAAACTCAGGAACCTGGCGCACTATTCAAGTCCTTCCAGGGGGACGTGTATATGGCATCGGTATAGACCGCTTTGAATTTGAAAGCTATAATTACGAAGATGACGACGCAGGCATCCTTAAACTTCGGGTGAACATGGAGCGTGATGGAGAAGAGTTCTATCACGAATTCTTTCATGAACACCCTTATGGGTTGACAGGCAGATCTATTCCTCGCATCGTACATATGGGAAACTTAACGTGTCCAAATGATACTTATGTATGTGCTTTAAAAACCAAATTTGCTTATCGGGATCGTGGTTCAATAAACCGTAAGTTTCAAAAGTTCAGATTTCTGAGACATTATACAGAATGCGAAAATTCAGACTTTTACTTTTACATTTACTTTTGGATTTTTTGTTGACAAAAATGGAAATATTTTTCATGTAAAAGTTGAACAATTCATTTACGTATAGAATGGACTTTAATTGTAAATGTAAAAATTCAAACAATTGGACGAACGATTGAATCAAAGTTGTTTAATTTAAACTGCGCATGCCCAGGTGTTCTATATGTAAAAGTAATTGTAAAAGTTTGGAAAACGCATTCTGTCTATCGATCGAATCGTATAAATATTATTGCGTTACGTACCTAAGCTTGCAAACAGTAAACAATTTTTTGATTAATTAGTAATTCATTAACTTGTAACATGTCTAACCTTTAAAAAAGGTATGAAAAAGATAGGTATGGTGTTGATCTGCTATTACTAAAAATGAGTGTCATTAGTCCTTCAAATTATCGTGTTAATGCGTATAAATAAGTATATGGCATCAGTCTTTATTCAAACCTCTTTCTTTGAGATTTCGGGGGTGGGGTGTTAGTATTACTCTGCCAACTTTAAAAGGGTTGGGTGACCAAAGGTAGTTGGACAGGTCGGGTGGCGAAAGCTAGTTTGACCAGTCGGGTGACCAAATGTAGAATGTCGTCGTGACATTATGTTGGAGACACCGAATACAATATCGTAATTTTAACGTATCACCATCACCCATTATCCCATCACACATGCGTCACCCAAGCTGTTTACCAGGGATGTAAAAATTTCGGTAGCACACTAGCAATGCTACCGAGGAAATTTGGGAAATTTAGCCCCGCCCCCGGAAGGGGGCGGGGCTTCCCCAGGGATATCCTGATTGGGGCGGGGCTTCCCCAGGGAATCCGGATTGGGGCGGGGCTTCCCCAGGGAAATCCGGATTGTCGGCGGGACTTCCCTAGGGAAATCGAAGAATTTGCCCGGTGCACGACTACGAATTCGTGCTACCGGGGAAATTTGAAAATTTCATCCCTGCGTGTTTACACTCTTCATCTCGTAACTGTAAGGTAATGCAATGCATACGACCTAATATAAAAACGCGACCGTGGACCTTCGGCCAGAGTGGGGTCCGGGTGCCGCTCCGTTTAAGTTTGGGTGAGGTTTGGAAAATTTCGGAGGTATGTTACTCCTAATACCACCAAATTCCATGTTTTGTAACGTCTTGGATTTGATGACACGTTATAATAATCATTACATCGAACTCCTCAAAAGCTTCTCACCTTGTTTGGGAGAGAACAAAATTTTCTACAAAGTTTGAGTATTTTTTTCTCGAAATAAGCTACCGATAAAAATACTTCTACCTATTTTTTACGTTTTTAAAATTAAAATCTTAAGAATTAAGATTTATCAAAAAAAGCTATACATGCATTGAATAGTGGTTGGCAGAAAGTCCACCAAAGAGAATCTAATTTAATGTAAGAGTTGGAGCGATCAAAGCGCCTCCGGAAAGCGAATAGTAGGTATACCAGTTGAAATATATTATACCAGGTGGTGTAGTATTTGTCAATTGTGAATGAAGGCTCAATTTTATGGAAGCGTTAATTATTTAAGTTAAGTATGAGGGTTTTGAAATTCAACAAAAGGGCGATAAAAGATTTTGCCTATAAAAAGGTATTGAGTGTAATTGATGTGATTACGATTTAGTAAATAGTTAAACATTTATTTTTTGTCAGCCCTGAAATACAACCTTCCTTTTGGGTTGTTCGCCGTCTTTAATAGATACCGATACGATGACTACGGACTGATAGACATTCAAATTGGATGCTGTAACCCAATGGAGTGTAATTCAAGTAAGTATCCAAGCAAACGAGGCCAGTATCGAAAAAAATGGACGATCCGCTCGAGTCGAGCGAAAAGCTGCTATCCCTTCCGGTTGCGCGAGTGCAGCATTCTATCAATTCGACCGGATGACTCATCAATATTTCGATACTGTCCTCGTATGTATCCAAGTACCAAGTGTGTTTATGCATACCGGTAAATATTCTAATAAAAATGCCCCACTTTTATCAGAGGCTATTAGAGGTCCCAATTATACTAAATGCCCCATTGCTATAGAAATCCCACTTCTTTTAGAGGCCACGCTTCTATATATTAGGGGCCACAATTTTATAAGAGGCCACAATTCTATTAGGGGCCACACTTTTATAAGAGGCCACAATTCTATTAGGGGCACACTTTTATAAGAGGCCACAATTCTATTAGGGGCCACACTTTTATAAGAGGCCACAATTCTATTAGGGGCCACACTTTTATAAGAGGCCATAATTCTATTAGGGACCCCAATTTTTCTAAATGTGGTAGATTATTTTATACATATTCTCTACTAAAATGGTTTTTTTTCATGCATCCATTACACCTTTGTTAGATTTGGTATACTTATATAAATATTCTACTTCATTTTCGTATTTTGATCTACTATTATATCAAATAGGGAATTATTTTATATATCTGATACTTTTTTCCAGAAAATCCAAAACCTCAAGAACCAAAACCGTTAATTGATTATTCGTTCGGTTTTGAAGTCACTGTTACCCACTCTGTATTTATCAATTCCAATTACACGATTAATTGTAATTTCAACATCAAATGAGCTCTATATTTTGCCTTTCTCAAAAATTACAAACAGTTCATTAATTATTGCAGAGTAACAAAAACTGCACAACTTATGGGTCATTTCAAAATGAACTTCTGATTAAAAGTTGCTTGACTTTTTAATGCTTCTCTGGTCATAGCATCATTAATACTTTAATTAAACCTTAAGGAAAAACCGCAATTAAAAATAGCTAATTTCTTTATTTGGTTTGGATATGATCTATTGACTATTGTAATATTGTACCACATTTGTTTAACTTTGATAATTTCTAGCTTCAAACCCTGACACAGTCACTAGACCTAGCGACAGCGATATGGACAGTAATATAACTACTACTACCCTGTTTCCACCTACAAAGAAAAATGCTACATTAGAAGAGGGTGTTCTGTGCGACGCTAGTGAATGTGATGTAAAGCTGGATTGCAAAACCTACTTATACTGCAAAAGATTTTTTGATGCTGGGAATCCTGATGAATATATAGGACTTATGACGAAAAAGGAATGCCCAATTAATTATTTTGCAGATACAATATCTCAAGATGGAAAAGCTCTAGTGGCTCTCTGCCGTCCATGGAATGAATTAAGCAATAGTAGAAAACAAGTAATTCTGAGAGATAAAAAATGCACATTCTGTCAAATGATTTCGAATGGTACATGCACTAAGGAATTTCAATACAGAAACGAACACGCGGAACTCATTAACAGCATATGTCCTAATGGTACTATTGCTGATGTAAAGATGAGAGGTTGTACCCCATCCTGCCAACTTGAGGGAGAACTTCGTGAAATATGTAGGTCAGCAGGCGTTAATGTTACATGTTAATTATAGTGACATCTAATGTAATACTTGAGTAAAGATTTTAAATTAACCATTTCATTATGGTCGCATCTTATTACACCATTGGGCTTCCAAAATCCAAATTGAATGCATTGAATAATAAAATTGACTGACCAAATGCGCAAAAATGTTGAATTTAACAATTTTCTGGATTTAATGTTCATATTAGGAATAATACTCTCTGAGCATGTTTGTCCATTTTAAGAACCAGGCTTCTTTATAGCTTGTATTTACTAGTTGAAGCAGTTTCTAACAGGTAAATACATTTTGGTTTAATTTCCCCGATTTTTGGATCCCAAATGTTCAAGAGTCCCAACAATTCGAATTATATGTATTTAAAAAATCGGTTGAGTATATTGTGGAATCGCATGTATCCTATTATTCAACCTTAACTAATACCATATTCAAAGTAAACACATAATTTGAACGGCCAAATATATCACTGATGTCAAAATTCCAGCCTTAATATTGAAATCACCACCTCAAAATTATTAAACTATTTTATAGAAGTTTCTAACAAATTGTAACACTTAATGATTTAATTTTCCTGCTCAATCAATTTAAAAACATGGTGCTGTGGTATATAGATACAAGCTTAGATATTAATTATGCATTTTCATGTACCTACTAATTATTCAACTGTCTTTGCATACTAACTTTATTTATCTGACGAATAAAATTATATTCAAAACTACAACCCCCAAATTTCAATCCTAGCTACGCCTCTGACTTTGTTATAGCTTCATTTTTTGCTTTCATGATGTGAGGTAAGTGAACCAGGAAGTTTCATGACGGGGAAATGAACGGAATCATACAACTTTGTAATGTATATTAATTACTATGCATGTATTCATACCTAGAAAAGCCATAGGAAATAAAATTGTAATTTACGCCTGCAGTGCAATATTTTGAAACAATCAAAGGCTCTAAGAAAATATTATGCAGTCTTTATCCAGAACCCGTATGTCGTTTCTCTCTGTTTCTTTATTTTCATTTCAGCGAAAATTCAAGAAACAGAATAAAGAAAATTATTTCTAGGGTTAAAGTGCAACGCTGTGCAAAAAATGAAAACGTGCTACAAAGCAAGAAGTTGCAATAGTTATAGTTCTTCAGTGTTACTCACGTATCGTTTGCGCGATTTAATACATGGATAGCCCTTTCGCTTTGTTCTGCCTGGTGAAATTTGAAATTCGCTGATCTCCGAGACCAGCGAATTAGTAGATACCTATGCGTTTAGGTGGTTCAGATAAGCGTGTGGTGGAGCAGATATAACTTACAAATTTTTAACTACATGTACAGGAAAACCACGTTTTATTGGTTTTTCATGTCAATTTCGAATATTTAAAATTTAATAATCCATGTGGACAGGCCAAAAGCAAAATCTAGCAAGGGGGAGCGATAATTTTTGTCCCGCTAATGGAATGGAGCCTAAAATATCGCATGTCAGTGCGAGGTATTACCACGCACCACAGGGCAAGACTATCGTACTTCAAAAAAAATGAATTGTCGGTTTGCTACTTTATAAGAATGCATTTGAGTGTGTATGTACAATTATATCTATGTGAACTCAAACCGCTACTTATTATTTGCGTTTGTTTAACGGGTTTTTTACAGATGCAATATTGTCACAAGGTGGAAAAGTTGTAGTGGCTTCCTGGCGTCCGTGGAATAAATTAAGCAATATTAGAAAACAAGAAATTATGAGAGATAAAAACTGCTCATACTGCCAATTGATTCCGGTACCCAACGGAATCATCTGGCAATATGTGCAGTTTTTTATCTCTGTATTTACTGCACTGAGGAATTTCAATACAGAAACGAATATGGGATCATCACTGACAGCATATGTCCTAATGATAATATTGTTCACGTAAAGGTGAGAGGTTGTACCCCATCCTGTAATCTTGAGGGAGAACTTCGTGTTTGTTAGTCAACAGGCGCTAACACTACAGGGACCGTGGCGTGGGTTTTAGAAAAACGTGAAGGACCGTGTGGTTAGGTAACGCCGTCCCCATGTAAAAGTGTAAAGAAAAGCGCGGCACCAAAATGATTTAAAGTCTATGCTCTTATACATGGCAAGATTTTGGAGTTGTCAACTTTGAATATTTTTTTAGGCCAAACAATCTGATCTTATATTTTGGTCCTTGAATATAATGTGTAAGGTAATGTTGGCGACCTATACAAAAAATCCCATCTTTCTAAAAAAATATTTAGAGGGCACTTCCTATACCAAAACTGAAAAAATCTATTTTGCCTGGACAGCGCGTCCGCACCATGGCGGTCCCTTTAGTGTTAATGTTACATGCTAATTAGAGCGACATCAAATGTAATACTTAAGTAAAGATTTTAAATTAACTCTATCATTATCGTTGCATCTTAATTACACCTATATTGGGCTTCCAAATTCCAAATCGAATACCGCGAATAACAAAATTGACTTGCCAAATCCAAAAAAAAATTGAATTTAACAATTTTTAGATTTAATGTTCTTATTAGGCAATTCTCAACTAAAATTCTCTGAAATTGTTCGCTGAGTTTTAAGATCAGGCTTTTTTGTTGGTAGTTACTAGTTAAAACAGTAATTTTTGGAGCACATATGTGTTAAACTGTCCCAAAAATTAGAATATTTATTTAAAAAAAATACTTATTAAGTAAGTGCAAATAAAGAGGGGCGCACGGAATGGCTTGAAATTTCATGGAACCAGAAAATCCCCCAAACTTTAATATGTGATTGAT
>JAQFYB010007101.1:0-11245 GCA_034694085.1 Pogonognathellus longicornis
CAATTTTATTTTGGACACCTTTTTAAATTTCCCACACAAATGACGTCAAACCCCGCCTCAACAACATGCCCTATATCCCTTCATTTTAATTACCATGTATTAAAAAAGGCTAACTTGTAAGACTTCTTAAAGGATGGCAAACCCTTCACTTCCTTCATTAATGGCAGTGCGTAATGATTTTTCAAAGTCTTCATAGCTTTTATGATTTGATAAGCAAATCTCGTTGAAACAAGTGTGAGCGATGGGAAGTTTTCCAACGTCACTGTAAACGGTTATACGAAAGGTAGGTTTGAGCTCTTTGAACCCTCCATGGGGTAACAATGAGCTGCCAGTTGTGAATTGTAATAATCGAGCTTTTTCATCATCTGAAAGTGGAAAGATATTAGTCAGTTCTAATACATTGTTTCAAACAAGCATGTCTTTTTAAAAAGAAGTTTAATGCAAAATTCAACAGATGTAAAGCCCACCTGTCATTCCGGTTATTGCAGTCCAAAACCAGGGAATGATTTTTTGATAATTAGCATCGTCATCACTTTCCATATGATATGATTGCAGATCTTCAAGTACGAACTTACTTTTACCGCACATAAGCATCTGAACATAAATCAAAATGGCATTATAGAAATGACTGAATAATTGCTGCACTCCTTTATAATACATTCATACAACACTAATAAATTAATTTTACCTCTAGTTCATTTTCATCAAAATTCATTAACAACCCGTCAGGAACTATTTCCGTAAGTCCTTTCAAAAATGATTCCACTTCACGTTTCACTTTAGTTGATAAGCGATATTGAGCTAACGAATTAAGATACTCTTCTTTATTTTCATTAGTTACGATAGTTTTTCCTCCGTTTGGCACCAAATCAATAGTCTGTAAAATTGACATGTGTATAATTTTTTTAAACCTTCTATTATCAAGATTTTTTTCCAACTACATTAGTGTTATCGTTTTAATATTATTGTCACACAGAACAAATCAAGGAATGATGTACGATGTACGTATGCTTACATCAATAAGCTGCCCGTTTGAATTATATTCCTCCTCTGTAAAGTTGAGATCCATAGGTAAAACATCATTTTCTAAAATGTACTTCACTTTTCCAAGATACAGCTCCGGGTCATCTTGTTCAAAATGCTAAAACCAGGATAATAATGAATTAATGAAAAAGTAATTTGCATGGATTTTTTATGTAAGAATTACTTGATTGCTAACCTTATAGTGAGGTGTGAATCCGATAATTTGCGCAAGAAACGATCGAGTGAATCTTCCGTTTACCATTTGTTTGTAATGACCACCAATAGCTGTCTCGAAAAGGCATTTGCCAACAATCTTTCCTGCTAATTCAAAATGTTTCAAAGTCCATTTATTTGTATCTCGAACTGTATTTGGGTGTACAAGTCTAGAATTGCCCAATGAGGCAAACATTCCTGTAGAACTGTTTTCAAACATCTGCTGACATATAAGATCAAGCCACTCTCTTCGTAAGCCACCATCATCAGCACCTTCCTCTCCTATAAACTTGATTTTGAAATTTTTGCACCATTCCCGAGACGTAAAAGTTTTGGTTTCGGTAAGTGTCTGTAAACAAAAAATTGTTAACAAAAAATTCGAAAACATTAAGATCATATTATACATAGAAATTAACAAGATATAGTATTCTTTTTACCGAAGTAATGATTGTCGGACGTTGAATATTTATAACAGTAGATGTTAATCTCATACTTCCTTCCCGAGCACATTTAAGTTCTTCGTAAAAAAATTTTTGCTTGTTTTCAAACGACTCGGAGCCCCCTTAATCAAAACCAGTAATCAATTAGTAAAAATGTATGAACAATGTAAAATTAAAATTGGAATTTTAGGGTCTCTGAATTAGACACTATAAAAAGCATACCTAGCCTGAGTTTCAAAAATTGAGCAAACATAGCCATAACCACTCTGGAGGATATCGTATCCATTTCAAGCGTTAACCGCTGTATTCGATCCACAACAATCATAGTACTGGTGCCACTCTCATGATTTTGAAATAGTAATTGGATCTAGAATTTAGAAAATCTTTTAAATAATGGTTATTTCATTTTCATTCAATCAACTTGGAAGAAAGTCCTTCCTTTGTGATACAAATTGATATTGATAAATAAAATAACTAACCTTAGTAGCAGGAAGGACCCGGAAAACTCCAATCTTTTTTGGAATCACTCCCAAAAAAAATTCTTTCACTGAAACAACCTTTGGCGCTACATACACGTAAACTTGACGCACCTTCTTTTGCAGCTCACTTCCTAATGCAAGAAGTTTTGCCTCGTGGTATCTTGAACCTGGGTTTTCTCTCATGTTGCGGCTAAAAATCTCGTTTTCATCGGATGATAGGACGATTATATCAAAAATACCATTTTGAATAGGGACTTCTTTGTAAGCTATAATTCCTTGGAAGACACCAGGCAAAATAAATTCTGCTTGCAACTTAACTTCCAGTGTTCTTGTGGAACCGAATTCAGTACTAGCATTGTCATTCCATTCTCGAGTAAATGTATATATTACTTGCTCTACACCAACACCCTTAATACTTTCGTCGACCTTTGAATTTTCAAACATCATATCAATATTAATTAATATCAATCAATCATATGAATCATATCAATCAATCAATAAGTTTCTAGAGTTTTCAGAGGAGATAAATTCATTACCTGGATAACCTTAAAAGAAAATTCTGTAGTTACAACGTCTCCAAAATTACACTCGTTACCAAACCGATCCTTGGGTCGCATATTCAGAAACATATGGTCGCCAGAAACAGCTAACAGTGTAGGAGATTCTCTAAGACAATCAGTTTTTTCCGGATCCACCATTGAAGGGTTAAAAGGTGTAGGAAACGGACTGCCCCTCAGATGCTGGTTTTCAAACAATACATTGACTTGGTAAAACCCAGACTCTCGAACAAAAAAGCTGATTTGAAGAACATCCTCCTCTTCGCTCTGATTCGGAAGAAACTCTTTTACTAACGGTATGTAATCAGAGTGAGGAGGTCCGCGTCCAGCAAATTCTTTTTCTACGCTGATTGACAAACTCTCCAGATGTTGATTTTGGAAGGCTACGCACTCTTGGGGATTTGAAACATCCGTCACAGAGTTTTGCAAATTTCGAAAACGACGGTTTCGATTTCTGGGAAACTGTTGAAACAATATTTAGTAGTCAGTAAAAGTTACAGTAAAAAAGTTCCATTTACCTATCTTACACCAATTGCTTAAAATAGTAATAGACACTATCTTACGATTATACGGAAGGAAACGGTTTCGCCAACTCTAAGGCAGTCTGGAAAATCAAACACTATTTTCGGAAGTGGTCTACGATTAATGAATCCTCTGAGTACATCAGCTGTTGCATTTGACCCATTTGTCCGTCGGCAGCAGCAACCCGTTAGGTCTCCACATTTCGTAAAATATTTTTGGTACAGTTTGTAGCCCACAAAAGGAACAACGATTATTGCCAAAAAAATACCTCCACTAACTAAAATCATAAAACAATAAGTACTCAACAAAAGCAAACAACTTGCCTCAAGAGCAAGATCAAACAAAAGAGAACATATTTGATCAAAGTAAAAAATAAATACAAAATCAAATTCATAATCACCTAAAACAAGATCTAAGTCTGCCATGTCACTCATCAACAAAATCAAAACCTAAAAAGCAATTTGGCAATAAAACAAAAAAAGATGCAAATAAAACCGAATTTAGCTAATCAAAGAGTCACAAGGATTGAATATCATTATAAGGCTTTTTAGATTTCAATTCTTTTGTGCAGCCATTTCTTTAGCACAGAAAAGGGTTGAGTTGCACGTTTAATGTCACGGCCCTTTTGGTCTGCACGACTGTGGTCAATATTTTCTCACGGTTTCCCGTATCCTTCGTTTTTGTCTTACGATTAACTGTGAATTGCGTACTATTACTTACATTTCGAATTTAACAAATTATTAAACAAATACAACGTAAAAATTACAATAAAATGTATGAGGTAGGAAGGATTGGCAGTCGTAATGGCATCTGGCATGGAGGTGGAGGACGTTTGAAGTTGATTGCGACACGCACATAGAATATTTTATTGCTCTGAATAAAAAAAAAAAAAAAAATTCGAAGTCAGATTGTGTATTATTGCATTGATTACGCATCCCAATCTTTTGATTTACACAAACAACAAACCAATGCAATTTACAATGTCAAAAAATTCTTAAATACTTCATAATTTCTCTAAAAACAAATGCTATAAAATTATTATTACACTTTACCATTACAGTCCGCAGTAATCCGTATTCAGTTATTTAGAACTATTACTTATAATTATTAGTTAGTTAAATTTAATTATCATTAAAGTTTAGTTAATATCAAATTATTATGAGGTTCTATAAATAAGCATGAGCTTATATTTCCCAGATTGTAAAGACATCATTCAAGGATTTCAGCTGTCTATATGTGAAAGATTCTGCACTAAAACAATGCGACACAAAATCTTTGTGAGCTTAAAAATTATAACTTTAGTTTGCTGACTAATTAAATGATTAATTTATTTACCTATAGTTGTATACCATAATATTCGGTATTTGTATTGTATTGAATACTTGATTTTAACTGTTGTAAACCTTGCAATTGATTATCTCTGCTGAAATACCAGTGTACTAAAGAAGACTGTTTCCATCAAATAATTATTTAACTTCATGAAAATTGTCCCAGAATCTTTCGTATACTCAACTTTCAATTTAATGAATCATCATCATGTCATCTGTATGTGTATCTTGTGAGGAGGCTGTATAATGTGAGTTACTAATGTTCTTATTGCATTCACATAAATACCCACACAAGATAAGCGCTTTTTATTATCTAGAGGTGTGAGGTTCACATACTTTAATACAAACAAGCTAAGTGTATATTGTATTATCTCTAGAGGTATGTGTGAGTTAGTTTTGTTAGTAGGTATTATGACGCGGTCATTAATGGACAATTCTCAATTAACGACTAATGACAGTATTATCTTTATAGATACATAGCATAATTGCATTATCAACAGTTTCTTTCAGACCACACCTACTGTATACGTATGTGTACACACATCGTGATTCATGAGATGAAAAAACAAGATCGATGTTGTAGGATTCATTGAATTTTATTTTGTACAGTACAATACCTAAGCTATATGAATATACACATGATGTCGATAGAAGATAGTAATGGTGGAAAATTTTATGTATATTGTACAAACAAATACAGAAAGGTGAACTCTCTAATGTACATCGATTACGATGCGCAATTCATTAATTATAATGAAATGATTGATTTATTGCATAATATGCAATATGCACTGATTTGACACAGAAAAATTGATCATAATAAAGTACCTAAATTACATACATGAGCATTACATATTATGGGAATCAAGTTTTATTAATTTGTAAAATAAATTTTGCACTTAAAGAAATAAAGAATGTGGTTCTACTAAATACTATGTTACAGTTAAGCATACAAACATTCGGAAACAGAACAGAGAAAACAACAAAATTAACTACATTATACGATGTCTATATCTCAACTTGCGAGGTAACGCACGGATCCGAATGAGTAAAATCTGGGTATCATGAGGTTATCCAAAGAAGTTTTTTCTTTGATGTATACAATGCATCGCTCCAAATTTGACATATATGTTTGATAAAATGGTCCCAATAGTCTCTGAAATAATCTTTTATACTGGACTTCAATTTGGCTAGTCCTGCAATGCAAAACAAAATACTGAATACTGACTTTACAAACCTTGAGTGATAATGAAAAGCAAGTGGATATAATTAAGGAAACTCGGTGTTGTATGTATTTAATTTAGTAAAGTACTATCATAAAATATTACCATTTGAGTTTCATTGGGGCAGTAAACAGGTCCATAATTGCAGTGCCAAAATGATGAAACATACGAGAACTGTCTTGAGCAAAATCTTTAAAACAAAGATATTGAATTGCAGTATATGCGTGCCAAATAGCATCCAAAGCAGGGTCATAAACTTTTTCATGATAATGAAAGTCCTCAACCAGTGGAGGACCTGGACAAACATATTGTCCATCGCGGCCCGCAGGAGTGAGTTCTGCTCGGCATAATATATCTCTTGTGGCATGATAATTGGATTTAGTTCTAGTGTCACATTTGGCCAAGATGTTGGAAATCCAAGTGAAATCGCCATCGCTGATGTACGGTGTTCTATTTGGAGAGGCTGAAGCATGCAATTGTTTCAAATAGAAGGTCAAAGAATCTAAAAATGTCTGTGGTAAAGTGGATTCAGGACAGATATTGTGAACCATTGCCAACATTTTGTCAAACAACATAAAACCATTTTTGGGTTCTTGGTCTAGTGTCGTATTGATCTTTCCTAATGCTCTTGCAATGAAAGCCCTACGAATCATAACATTTTGGTCTAGGACTATCCTTTTCGTCGATTCAGATACTGTGGCTGCTTCTACTGTAATCCTTAAGGCATTCAATTCATCTGTGTGACAGTCGGTGTCGTAGCCACTGCCAGAGAACTTTTTCATCCTCTCAGTCGTATTTCTGCCACTTGCATCACCATCATCATCTTCTTCTGAACACAACGGTCCGTCTGGTCCTAGTCTGCAAAGCCTTCCATTGATCCCTTTCTGAGCGTACATAATCCCCTTATAGGGCCGAAGTTCAATCCAACCGATTTGTTGAGATTTTGGCCAATTCATAAGTTTTTTGGGTGCTGTAATACAAGAAAAGCCAACATATTAAAATGAATATTATAGAGGAATCGTGTACCTGAAGAGTTTTGATTTCTTATACACGTTTTCATTCTGATTTCATATTTTTCATGGAAAACAACACATAATACAAATTATCAGCCATATAAATACGTATGAGTTGTATAAACTGTTGTAATTGCCGATAATGGGTGCTTTTACCAACATTTTCCATCTACATTGCCTACATCTTCAAAAGCACGTCCCATTTTCCTTCCCGGGGCCCGGGTACTTGACAAGGCTTTTATTGTAGGTGATCCGCTCAAATAATTAGCTGTGCCAGTTTTCTGATCAGAAGGTGCAACGGATCGTTTTTCAGACATCGATTTAGTTTCATCTTCATTTATTAACAAAGATGGTTCTATTTCGTCTTGCTTTACTAATGTAATTGGTCTAACTTCATTTGCTCTTAATGATACTACAAGATGGATTATTAGGATTTGAATTACTAGACGAGATTTCATTTCAATTTGGAAATAAAAATGTGCTATCGTTTTTTCATGTAAACTTGATATTTACAAGGCTATAATATAGTAGTTTGTACACTTTTAAAATATATTTATACGACTGTCTCAAGAGAGAGTATGTTTTAAGTAAGCACACAGCTTTGTTCACAGCATTAATACTTTTTCTTATTGAAGGCGCTTGTAAAAACGTAATACACAAGTATAAAGAACACGAAATATTTTCTGTATTACTGTTAATTTGATTCAAATTGTGGTAGTTTCTCTTTCTCTATTAACGCATTTGACAGTAGTAGACTTTCTATTACTATATTCATAGATTATTGTTAAATAACTTTTATTGCTTAATGTTTACCACAAGAAAAATGAAAGTTATTGAAAGTGTAATTAATATACTATGTAGGTACAGCTACAAATGTGTCATTAAATTAAATGTACATAAACTGATTAATTAATATTTATGCTAGACCAAAATAATGTAATCCTCTGTTAGTGCACACTGATAAAAATCCGACTTTATACATTGCGTTATTACGTGAGACGTGAGAGGATGGTTTTCCAAAGTACATACCATTTTTGAATCAATTAAAAATGCAATGCTCATAATTCGTTTCATATAAAATTATTTTTACAAATCTAAATCAAATAAAACTTTAAAGCGCTTTTTTCTTCAATTGTGCAATCAAAATATTTGTTAATTACATTCAGCAAAACCATACAAAATGTAACATTTATTATTAAATTAAATTGTATAATATAATTTTTGCGAAAATTTTTGCGATTTAGGGCGCTTTTATGGTAAAATCTTTTTTGGGTTTTCGGGGAGAGGGGCACGTTCCCTAGTCCCCTACCGCTAGATACAGCCTTGAAATTCATAGCGAATTACATAGAGCTCATAGAGCTTACAATTATATTAGCCACAGTCGAGTCCAATAATACATAAGTGAATGCGAGTAATACTATAAGGTGTACTACAATTGAACAGGAATTTGTGGCAAAAATCAAATGGTAGAAATAATAACAAACTTAAATTAATACAATCGTCCACTTCTCCGGGAGGATTGAAAAACTAATCATAAATTCCTTCATTCATCATTATTTAAAACCATTTTGATTCCATAATTATTTATTGTAGAATTGTTTTATTATTGTTTTATTGTATTTATGTAGTATTAACATCAAAAGACAAATAATTAGTGTATTGACATGGGATGGGACACCACGGTGATTCAAGTTCATCTGGGTCTCCACGACCATTAAAGCATCGAGATCGTGACCGAAGTGACCGTAATGCAACTTCGAAGAGTCATCATCGGGAAAGGAGTCGGGAGAAAGATAGATTGGCATCTACTCAGCGTAAAAATCGTAAAAAGCATAAAAGGTCCAGGTCATCCAAGAGATCATCTTCCCAAGATTCTGTGGAACGAAGTCGGTCCCAATCTCGACCGGACAGGTAAAAACAATATTGAATGTTGAATTGACCTTGGAATGCCGAATTATTATAAGGAGATGATGGGGATATGAATGTTTACTTTTACAAATGTACAGTAGCTATAAAATATGGTAATTTTGTGGACAACTTAGAAAGACATCTTCGAAGAGTAGTAGTGGAAGAAGCCGGTACCACCACAGTTACAGCAAAAGAAAAAGTCGCAGCAAGAGCAAAGACAGAAGCCACAGACGAAAAGAGTCTAAAAGTAAATCTCATAGAAGCAGCAACAGCAAAAGAAAAAATCGATCTTCATCGTCTTCGAGTAGTAGCAGTTCAGGATCATCATCTTCGTCAGGAAGTAGGGAAAGAGATTATAAGAAGTCATCAAGAAGTAGCAAATCGAAAAAGTCAACTAATTCACTCTCTAGTTCCGGAAAAGGAACTGTGTCAACGAGTACATTACTGTCCAAAATAGAAGGTATATATTTTGTGTGCACATTTTTATTAACAATATTTTTTATCAATATCAATTAGGTACTCTATTTCAAAGTTACATACAACATAGGTAATAGGATTGATTGATCATTGGTCATATTATTATTATGTAGAAAAATTGGACATTGGAGGTCAGTTGGCTCGTCAGAATGCTATAGAAGAAATTGAACAAGAAGGATTTGCTCCCAAATCGTTTAAAACAACGAGAACAACAGTAATCGAAGACATTCCTTTGCCTCCTTTGGAACTAAAGCCTATCAACTTGACAAACTTAGACAAAGAAATACTATGTCATCCTAGTGTAAGTTAACGATATATAAATTAATTATAATACCTTTATGATTAAACTTATTAATACGCGTAATTATTATGCTTAAACTATTTTACATTTACGATATCCTTTTTAACGTGCCAATTTTTTGTGTACAGTTGATCGTAAGCCAACAAGATCGTGAAGACCAATGGATAAAAAAGTTACATGCTATGAGACAAAAGTTCATTGGAGAGAGCGAAAAAATTAGTAACTATTAATGCATTAATTAATTTTCATATTTATTGATAATTTGATTTTAAAATATAATATTTGCTTCCTGGATTTATTAAATTAATAGATTTATTAAAATAATAAAAACTTTATATGATCATTTTTGGTGTATTATGAATGTTTGAACATGATTAAATGCACTAAAACACTTAAATTGCATTACAACTACAATCCTTGAGTACAAATAGCTTTTATTATTATGAATGTAATATATTATACAAAATCAGTCTTGTATTGTCCACAGTTAGGGTTAAGTACGCAAAGAGTGTAAAAATACAGAATTCTGAAGCAAACAAAAGTACAGTACTGTTAATCCCTAATGCCTTGTTGAGTTATTCTGAATGGAGCAGATTGTGGTGTTGCACAATAAGTAGACTTGACAATATTAACAACTCTTGATTTAGAGTTCCAACATAAATGTAATCTCAAATGCGGTTCATATCCCCACGTTTCCCCTAAAAATGGAATGAAATATTCTTTGCCTGTATCTGTAGTGAACCTAGTAGTCATTGAATTAGTGATAACAATAGCAAGTCCGTATTTATACGCCAACTCGTTCAACTCTTTGGACAAAGAATACAATATTTTAGTCCTGTTTTGAAAATCATAATGTTTGGAGTAAAACAAAAATGCTAAACTATCGATAACAAGCAATTTTATCTTAGGATTGTTTTTGATATAACTACCAACACTTCGCAAAATTTTCAATAGCATATTCACATCAGAACATTTCATAACGTGAATACCATTCATGAGTGATTCTGCACTTAAACTGCAAGTGGACGACACATTTTTACAGTGATTTACACATTCCTGTGCCAAAACCTCTACGCGATTATAAACGAAACTTTGTTCAGTGTCTATAAATATGGATTCTGACTCCAATCCTCCAATATGTTTACTTATCTGCACATCTATACACAGTTGGCAACAAAATGTTGTTTTACCAACACCTTTGTCACCGAATATTTCTGTCACCATCCCTGTCGGTATCCCTCCTTCCAACATTTTGTCTACTGACTCGGAAAATGTCATGATTGACAAATCGTTCATGTCCTCAGCAGACATTAAGTCCCACGCAGTCACATCATTTTTTGCCATCCCTCCTGAGTCCTGACCCCTGCTGATTTCAGTTATTTTACCGATTTTACTCACAGAGACCTGCAATCAATAACCGTATTTTAGTCATTCCGATTTGTGTGTCAACTCAACAGTAATAGATAAAAGTAATAGAAATTAATAAAATTATTTGCCTTACTGACTGTGACTATAAGGGGTCCATGTAAACTGACAATGAGTTAATTGGAGACTTTCCTGGTAATACAATACAACATTCAAGGGTTCAGAGTTCAGGTTCAACCAAAACTACAGTTACCAGACGTCCCGGTTTTACCGGGATTCTCCCAGTTTTGATACCCCGTCCCGAGCGTCTTGGAAATATCCGGTTTTTGTATAAATATATGTGAGGTAAAAAATCTTCATAAAAACGGCAAAACTGGAATAACAGATCGCCTTATA